>PISX010018213.1:22788-37788 GCA_004024625.1 Mellivora capensis | reverse complement strand
AGAGTAGGGAGGAAAAGAGTAGAGAAAGTGGAGAAGGATGGAGATATGAGCTACAGAGACAAACGAAGTATCTAACTCAATGATACTTTATTCTATAAATACACAATTTTAAAATCTATCATCTGTCATATTTAGGTTGTTTTCAGATTTTATTATAAACATTCTTTTATTTAAATCTTTGCATGCCTATTCTTATTTTCTTTTTTTAATCATAATTTTTTTTTATTTCTTTTCAGCATAACAGAGTTCATAGTTTTACACCACACCCAGTGCTCCATGCAATGCGTGCCCTCCACAATACCCACCACCTGGCTCCCCCAACCTCCCACCCCCCACCCCTTCAAAACCCTCAGGTTGTTTTTCTGAAAAACTATTCTTATTTTCTTAAGATAAATTTTTAGAAGTAGAGTGGCTAGGCCCCACTTTTAAGATTTTTGATATATATAAACTTCAGAAAAAAAATTTTAAACTTCTTTTAATTGAGGTATAGTTGACACACAATGTCACATTAGTTTCAAATGTAATATAATGATTTGACAAGTTTATAAAGAATGTTCACCACAAATATAGCTACTATCTGTCACTATATAACACTATTACAAAACCATTAACTATGTTTTCTATGCTGTACCTTTTATTCCTGTGACTTATTCATTCTATAATAGGAAGCCTGAATCTCCCAGCCCCCTTTACTGATTTTGCTCATCACATTGCCCCCCACCCCTGCTCAATCATTAGTTTGTTCTCAGTATTTATGGGTCTGTTTCTGTGCTTTCTTTCTTCCCTCCTTTCTTTCTTCCCTCCTTCCTTCCTTTCTTTCTTTCTTTCTTTCTTTCTTTCTTTCTTTCTTTCTTTCTTTCTTTCTTTCTCTTTCTTTTTCTTTCTTCTTTTCTTTCTCTTTCCTTTTTTAGTTTCATACATGGAGTTTAGTAACTATCCGTTGCATATAACACCCCAATGTTCATTACATCAAGTGCCCTCCTTAATGGCCATCACCCAGTTACCACATTTCCCTACCTACCTCCCCTCCAGTAACCCTCAGTTTATTTCCTATAGTTAAGAGTGTCTCTAGGTTTGTCTCCCTCTCTGATTTTTGTCTTATATTATTTTTTCCCTCCCTTCCCTATGATCCTCTGTTTTGTTTCTTAAATTCCACATATGAGTGAGATTATATGATAATCGTCTTTCTCTGATTGACTTATTTTGCTTAGCATAATACCCTCTAGATTCATCTACCTCATTGCAAATGGCAAGATTTCATTTTTCTGGTGGCTGAGTAATTCATTACTATACACACACACACACACCACATCTTTCTCCATTTATCTGTCAATGGACATCTAGGTTCTTTCCATATTTTGGCTATTGTGGACATTGCTGCTATAAACATTGGGATGCATGTGCCCCTTTGAATACTATGTTTGTATCCTGTAGATAAATACTAGTAGTGGGTTCTGGGTTGTAGAGTAGCTTTATTTGTAACTTTTTGAGGAATATCCATACTTTTTTCCATACACCAGCTTGCATTCTCACCAGGAGTGTAAGAGGGTTCCCCTTTCTCTGCATCCTTGCCAACATCTATTTTTTTCCTGTCTTGTTAATTTTACCCATTCTGACTGGTATAAGGTGGTATCTCATTGTAGTTTTGATTTGTATTTCCCTGATGAAAAATGATGTGGAGCATTTCTTCATGTGTCTATGGGTCATTTGTATGTCTTCTTTGGAGAAATGTCTGTTCATGTCTACTACCCATTTCTTGACTGGATTATTTGTTTTTTTGGTGTTGAGTTTGTTATGTTCTTTATAGATCTTGGATGCTAGCCTTTTATCTGATATGTCATTTACAAATATGTTCTCCCATTCCATAGATTGCATTTTAATTTTGTTGACTGTTTCCTTTGCTGTGCAGAAGCTTTGTGTCTGGTGAAGTACCAGTAGTTCATTTTTGCTTTTCAAGACATACCTTGCAAGAAGTTGCTGTAGCCAAGGCCATAAATGTTGCTTCCTGTGTTCTGATCTAGGATTTCGATGGATTCCTGTTTCACATTTCTGTCTTTCATCCATTTTGAGTTTGTCTTTGTGTAAGGTGTAAGAAAATGGTCCAGTTTCATTCTTTTACATGTGGCTGTCCAATTTTCCCAGCACCATTTATTGAAGAAACTGTCTTTTTTTTTCCATTGGATGTTCTTTCCTGCTTTGTCAAAGATTAGTTGACTATAAAGTTGAGGATCCATTTCTGAGTTCTCTACTCTGTTCCATTGATCTATGTGTCTGTTTTTGTGCCAGTACCACACTGCATGGATGATTACAACTTTGTAATAGAGCTTGAAGTGCTGGATTGTGATGTCTCCAGCTTTGGTTTTCTTTTTCAACATTCCTTTGGTTATTTGGGGTCTTTCCTGGTTCCCAATAAATTTTAGGATTATTTGTTCTAGCTCATTGAAAAATGTTGATGGTATTTTGATAGGGATTGGATTGAATGTGTAGATTGCTTTGGGTAGCATAGCCATTTTAACAATATCCATTCTTCCAATCAATGAACATGGAATGTTTTTCCATTTTGTTGGGTCTTCCTCAATTTCTTTCATGAATGTTCAGTAGTTTTCAGAGTACACATACTTTGCCTCTTTGGTTAGGTTTATTCCTAGGTATCTTATATTTTTGGTGGATTCATAAATGGGATTGATTCCCTAATTTATCTTTCTTCTGCTTTGTTGTCTGTATATAGAAGTGCAAGTGACTTCTGTGCATTGATTTTATATCCTGCCACTTTGCTGATTTCCTGTATCAGTTCTCGCAATTTTGGAGTGGGGTCTTTTGGATTTTCTCATAGAGTATCATGTCATCTGGTAAGAGTGTGACTTTGACGTCTTCTTTATTGATTTGAATTCCTTTTATTTCTTCTTCTTGCCTGATTGCTGAGGCTAGGACTTATAGTACTATGTTGAACAACCGCAAAAGTGGGCATCTCTGTTGTGTTCCTGACCTTAGGGGAAAAGTTATCAGTTTTTCCTCATTGAAAATGTTATTTTCTGTGAACTTTTCAAAGATGGCTTTCATGACCTTGAGGTATGTTCCCTCTATTCCTACACCGTAGAGAATTTTAATCAAGAAAGGATGCTGTAAATGTCCACAAAGCCAAACTGTGGAAAGAGCAGAGATGTCCATTGACAGATGAATGGATAAAGAATATGTAGCATATATACCATGGAATACTACTCAGCGATCAGATAGGATGAATACTTACCATTTACTTTGATGTGTATGGAATGGAGAGATATGCTGAGCAAAATAAGTCAATCAGAGAAAGACAATTATGTAGTTTTACTCATATGTGGAATACAAAAAACAGCACAGAAGATCATAAGAAAAGAGGGAAAACTGAATGGGAAGTCGTCAGAGAGGGAGAAAAACCATGAGAGAATCTTAATTATAGGAAAAAAGTGAGGATTGCTGTAGGGGATGATGGGGGGAAGGGAGTAATTGGGTGATGGGGATTAAGGAGATCAATATGATGTGATGAGCACAGAGTGTTATTAGCAACTGATGAATTACTGAACTCTACATCTGAAACTAATGATGTACTATATGTTGGCTAATTGAATTAAAATAAGAAAAAGAATTGAAGACAGGGAAGTCATCCCTCCCCCCCAAAATGATGCTGTTCTGTCAAATGCTTTTTCTGCATCTGTTGAGAGAATCATATGACTCTTGTCCTTTCTTTTATTAATGTGATTTATCAGGTTGATTTGCAGATGTCGAACCACCCTTGCAGCTCAGGAATAAATCCCATTTGTTCCTGGTAAATAATCCTTTAATATACTGTTGGATTTTATTGACTAGTATCTTGGTGAAAATTTTTGCATCTGGGTCATCAGATATTTGTCTATAATTCTCCTTTTTGGTGGAGTCTTTGGTTTTGAGATCAAGGTAAAGTTGGCCTCACTGAATGGGTTTGGAAGTTTTCCTTCCATTCCTATTTTTTGAACAGCTTCAGGAAAATAGGTATTATTCTTTAAATATTTGGTAAAATTCCACGAGGCCATCTGGTCCTGGACTCTTGTTTGTTGGGGGATTTATTATTTTATTTTATTTATTTGTTTTTTTCATATTCATTTTTTATGGTGTTATGTTAGTACTGTACCTCATTAGGTTTTGATGTGGTGTTCAGTGGTTCATTATTTGCATATAACACCCAGTGCTCATTACAGGACGTGCCCTAGTTAGTACCCATTACTGGGCTACCTTGTATCCTGTTGGGGAATTTTTGGTTACTCCTTCAGTTTCTTTGCTGGTTATGGTTTGCTGGTTATGATCAGGTTTTCTGTTTCTTCCTGTTTCAGTTTTGGTAGTTTATATGTTTCTAGGAATGTATCCATGTCTTCCAGATTGCCTAATATTTTGGCATTATAATTGCTCATAATATGTTATAATTGTTTGCATTTCTTTGGTGTTGGTTGTGATCTCTACTCTTTCATTAATGACTTTATTTATTTTATTCATCCTTCTCCTTTCTTTTTGATAAGTCTGGCTAGAGGGCTATCAATCATATTAATTCTTTCAAAGAACTAGTTCCTAGTTTCATTTTTGGTTTCTGTTTCATTGATTTCTGGTCTACTCTTTATTATTTCTCTTCTCCTGCTGGATTTGGCTTTATTTGTTGATCCTTCTCCAGCTCCTTGAGGTGTAAGGTTAGCTTGTGTATTTGAAACTTTTCTTGTTTCTTGAGGGAGGTTTGTATTGATATATGCTTTCTTTTTAGGACCATCTTTGTTGCATCCCAGAGATTTTGAATGGTTGTGTTTTCATTTTCATTTGTTTACATGTACTTTTAAATTTTTTTCCTTTAATTTCCTACTTGACTCGTTCATTCTGTAGTAGGATATTCTTTTCACACATTTGTGTTCCTTATAAATTTCTTCTTGTGGGATGCCTGGGTGGCTCAGTCCATTAAGTGGCTGCCTTTGGCTCAGGTTGTGATCCCTCATCAGGCTCCTTGCTCAGCAGGGAACCTACTTTTCCCTCTGCCTGACATTCTCTCTGCTTGTACATGCTCTCCCTAACAATGAATAAATAAAATCTTAAAAAAAATAACAAGTAGGGGTGCTTGGGTGGCTCAGTCATTAGGAATCTGCCTTTGGCTCGGGTCATAAACCCAGGGTCCTGGAATCAAGCCATACATCAGGCTTCCTGCTGTGCAGGAAGTCTGCTTCTCCCTCTCCCACTCCCCCTGCTTGTGTTCCCTCTCTTGCTGTCTCTCTATCTGTCCAATAAATAAATAAAATATTAAAAAATAAATTAAAATAAATAAATAAATTTCTTCTTGTAATTGAGTTCAAGTTTTAAAGCATTATGGTCTGAAAATATGCAGAGAATGACCCTAATCTTTTGATACCAGTTAAGACCTGATTTTGTAATGCCGTATGTGATCTATTCTGGAGAATGTTCCATCTGCACTTGAAAAGAATATGTATTCTGTTATAGTAGGATGAAATGCTCTGTATGTATCTGTGAAGTCCATCTGGTCCAGTGTGTCATTCAAAGTCGTTGCTGATCTTCTGCTTAGATGATCTGTCCATTGCTGTGAGTGGGGTGTTAAAGTCCTCTACTATGATTGTGTTATTATCAATGTGTTTCTTTAATTTTGTTTTTAATTGGTTTACATAACTGGCCTCTCCCAGTTTAGGAGAATAAATTTTTACCATTGTTGGATAGATTCTTTAATTAAGATATAGTTGTCCCCATATTGTATGGAGCACTGGGTGTGGTGCATAAACAATGAATCTTGGAACACTGAAAAAAATAAAATTAAATTAAGATGTTATAAAAAAAGATATAGTGTCCCTCTTTATCTTTTATTAGAGTCTTAAAATTTAGTTTATCTGATATAAGGATTGCTACTCCAGTTTTCTTTTGATGTCCATTAGCATGATAAGTGGTTCTCCACCCCTCACTTTCTTTTTTTTTTTTTTTAGAAGGTAAGATTTTTTATTTTTAGTAACTTGAAATGTGACCTGCGAATATAAACAATGAATTAAGTTTCTGTGTGATAACTTATTTTGTAAGTAGGGATTATTTTTGTAAAGGGAAAAATTACTATAAATTGACCTTTTTATATCCTGTTTCTTTCTTTTTTTTTTTTATTTCTTTTCAGCGTAACAGAGTTCATAGTTTTACACCACACCCAGTGCTCCATGCAATGCGTGCCCTCCACAATATTGTGGGATTTGGAACTGTTAGGGACAGGGGCTTAAGTCCCCCACGGAGGGCAACAGCCCTGGCGCTGAGCCAGAGAGAGTGCAGCGGAGAAACCAGGTCCTGGTCGCTGAGCTGTGAGAAGACCTCCTAAGGGTGTTTGGCGTGTGGCAGGGGCTGGGACCCTCGCGGAGCACCCCTCACTTTCAATCTGAATGTGTCTTTAGGTCTAAAAGAAGTCTCTCATAAGGAGTATATCAATGGGTCTTTTTTTTCTTAATCTAATCTGATACCCTGTGTCTTTTGATCAGGCCATTTAGTTCATTTACCTTCAGAGTAATGATTGAAAGATATGAATTTATTACCTGTAAAGTCACCGTTTCTGTGGGTTGTCACTGTTTCTTTCTGTTCTTTGTTACTTTTGGGCTCCTTTTGGCTCAAATGATCCCCTTTAATATTTCTTGCAGTGCTGTTTTAGTAATCCCAAATTTTTTTAGTTTCTGTTTGTCCTGGAAGCTCCATCTCTCCTTCTATTATGAAAGACAGCTTTGTTGGGTAAAGTATTCTTGCCTCCTTATTTTTATCATTTAGCACCTTGACTATATCATGGCAGTCCTTTCTGGCCTACAAGGTCTCTGTGGACAGGTCTGCTTCCAGTATTATGTTTCTTCCCTTTCAGGTGAAGAATCTCTTGTCCTGGGCTGCTTTCAGGATTTTCTCTTTATCATTGAAGTTTGCAAACTTCAGTATTATATGTCAAGGTGTTGACCTATTTTTATTGATTTTGAGGGGTTCTCTGTGCCTCCTGGATTTCTTCCCCAGATCAGGGAAGTTCTCAGCTATAATTTATTCAGATAAACCTTCACCTCCCTTCTTCTTCCTCTGGGACCCCCAGTTGTTCTAATATAGTTTCACTCTCTGGTATCACTGATCTCTCAAATCCTCCCCTTGTGATCCAGTAGTTGTTTATGTCTATGTAATACATAAATGAAAATTTAAAATGACTGAGAAAAGAATTACTAATGTAAGAAAATAGATGAATAAGAAAAAAAAAACAACAACCCAGAAAGACTAAGGAATAAGGAATAATAAGAATAATAAGAAAAAAAACACAAAAGCTATGTACTGTTTTGCCCAGGATGTGTGGAGTTTTCCAGTTCTGTTTGATCTGTAAACTTGGTAGTAGCTGGATGTTCCTGCTGCTCTTCTGGGGGAGGGGTCTTAACAAGTGTGTTTGCCTAGGTGGAATTGCACCCCTCCTTACCAGGGGGCTGGGCTCAGTGTAAGTGTCTGTGGGTTGCACTATGTGGTGCTGTTTTGCTTCCAAGGCTTTCAGGACAAGTTGGGGATGGGGGGGAATGAAAACTGCAGTGCCCCCAACTGCAGCCCTGGAGGCAAAAGTTTGCAACCCCCACTCTCCAGTGAGCCCCCACAGAGAAGTAATCAATCACTCTTGTCTCCTTGGTTTCTGGGAGAACTGTATGTTCACCCAGCCTGTGACTGAACATTTTATCTCAGGCATGAGACCCCTTTTCTAAGTCTCTAAACTTTTTTTTTAAGCTTTTTTTATTGTTTAATTTTTTTCCCGTGTTCTAAGATTCATTGTTTATGCATGACACCCAGTGCTCCATGCAATATGTGCCCTCCTTAATACCCACCACCAGGCTCACCCAACACCCACCCTCTCCCCTCCAAAACCCTCAGTTTGTTTCCACAGTCTCTCAGGTTTGTCTCCCTCTCCGATTTCCCCCAACTCACTTCTCTCCAAGTCCTAATGTCCTCCGTGTTATTCCTTATGCTCTGCAAGTAAGTGAAACCATATGATAATTGATTCTCTCTGCTTGACTTATTTCTCTCATCGTAATCTCCTCCAGTTCTGTCCATGTTGAGACAAAGATAGGTATTCATCCTTTCTGATAGAGGCATAATATTCCATTGTATATATGGACCATATCTCCTTTATCCATTCGTCTGTTGAAAGGCATCTTGGCTTTTTCCACAGTTTGGTGATCGTGGCCATTGCTGCTATGAACATTGGGATACAGATGGCCCTTCTTTTCACTGCATCTGTATCGTTGAGGTAAATACCCAGTAGTGCAATTTCAGGGTCATAGGGTAGCTCTATTTTTAATTTCTTAAGGAATCTCCACACTGTTATCCAAAGTGGCTGCACCAACTTGAATTCCCACCAACAGTGGAAGAGGGTTCCCCTTTCTCCTCATCCTCTCCAGCACTTGTTGTTTCTTGTATTGTTAATTTTGGCCATTCTAACTGGTGCAAGGTGGTATCTCAATGTGGATTTGATTTGAATCTCCCTGATGGCTAGTGATGAACATTTTTTTATGTGTCTGATAGCCACTTGTATGTCTTCTTTGAAGAAGTGTCTGTTCATGTCTTTTGCCCATTTTTTGACATGATTATCTGTTTTGTGTGTGTTGAGTTTGAGGAGTTCTTTATAGATCTTGGATATCAGCCCTTTGTCTGTAGTGTCATTTGCAAATATCTTCTCCCATTCCATGGGTTGCTCTTTGATTTGTTGACTGTTTCCTTTGCTGTGCTGAAACTTTTGATCTTTTTGAAATCCCAAAAGTTCATTTTCACTTTTGTTTCCTTTGCGTTTAGAGACATGTCTTGAAAGAAGTTGCTGTGGCCAATGTTGAAGAGGTTACTACCTATATTCTCCTCTGGCTTCTGATGGATTCTTGCCTCACGTTGAGGTCTTTTATCCATTTCGAGTTTATCTTTGTGTATGGTGTAAGAGAATGGTCGAGTTTCATTCTTGTACACATAGCTGTCCAATTGTCCCAGCACCATTTATTGAAGAGACTGTCTTTTTTTTTGACTGTATATTTTTTCCTGCTTTGTCGAAGACTATTTGGCCATAGAGTTTTGGGTCCATGTCTGGACTCTCTACTCTATTCCACTGGTCTATATGTCTGTTTTTGTGCCAGTACCATGCTGTCTTGGTGATCACAGCTTTGTAGTAAAGCTTGAAATCAGGCAACATGATGGCCCCAGTTTTGTTTTTATTTTTTAACATTTCCTTAGCAATTTGGAGTCTCTTCTGGTTCCATACAAATTTTAGGATTGTTTGTTCCATCTGTTTGATAAAGGCCTGTGAAATTTTGATCAGGATGGCATTGAAAGTATAGATTACTCTAGGCAGTAGAGACATTTAAACAATGTTTTTTCTTCCAATCCATGAAAATGAAATGCTTTTCCATCTTTTTGTGTCTTCTTCAGTTTCTTTCATGAGTGTTCTGCAGTTCCCCGAGTATACATCCTTTGCCTCTTTGGTTAGGTTTATTCCCAGGTATCTTATGGTTCTTGGTTTTATCATAAATGGAATCAATGCTCTGATTTCCTTTTCTATATTTTCATTGTTAGTGTATAAGAAAGCAACTGATTTCTGAGCATTGATTTTGTATCCCACCACATTATTGAATTGATGTATGATATCTAGTAGTTGGGGGAGGAGTCTTTTGGGTTTTCCATATAAAGCATCATGTCATCTGCAAAGAGAGTTTGACTTCTTCTTTGCCAGTTTGAATATGTTTTATTTCTTTTTATTGTCTGATTGCTGTTGCTAGGAATTCTAGTACTATGTTGAAGAACAGTGGTGAGACTGGGAATCCTTGTCATGTTCCTGATATCAAGGGAAAGGCTCTCAGCCTTTCCCCATTAAGAATGACATTTGTTGTGGGGTTTTCATTGATGGTTTTTATGAAATTGAGGAATATCCCCTCTATCCCTATTCTCTGAAGAGTATTAATCAGGAAAGATGCTGTATTTTGTCAACTGCCTTTTTTGCATCAGCTGACAGAACCATGTGTTTCTTGCTTCTTCTCTTATTTATGTGTTTTATCACATTGGTTGATTTGCAAACATTGAACCACACTTACATCGCAGGGATAAATCCCATCTGGTTGAGGTGGATAATCCTTTTAATGCACTGTTGTATCCTGTTATCTAGTAGATTAAGAATCTTGGCATCCATATTCATCAGGGATATTTGTCTTAAAATCTTTTTGATGGTGGTCTTTGCCTGGTTTAGAGGTCAGTGTAATGCTGGCTTCATAGAAAGAAACTGGGAGTTTTCCTTCTGTTTCTATTTTTTTCAAACAGCTTCAGAAGAATAGGTATTATTTCTTCTTTGAATGTTTGGTAAAATTCCCCAGGGAATCTATTAGGCCCTGGCCTCTTGTTTTTTGGGAGGTTTTTGATCACTGCTTCAATCTCATTACTAGATATTGGTCTATTCAGGTTGTCAGTTTCTTCCTGATTCAGTCTTGGGAGTTTATATGTATCCAGGAATGCATCCACTTCTCCTAGGTTGCTTAACTTATTGGCATATAACTACTGATAATAATTTCTGAAGATTGTTTCTATTTCCTTGGTGTTAGTCATGATCTCTCCCTTTTCATTCATAATTTTATTAATTTGGATCCTCTTCTTTTCTTTTGGGTTAGTTTGGCCACTTATTTATTGATCTTATTGATTCTTTCCAATAACCAGCTTCTAGTTTCATTGATGTGTTCTACTATATCTCTAGTTTCTATCTCATTGATCTCTGCTCTAATCTTGATTATTTCCCTTATTATGCATGGGGTTGGCTTAAATTGTTGTTCGTTTTCCGTTTCTTTAAGGTGTAAAGAGAGCTGGCATATTCTGGATTTTTCAACTTATTTGAGGGAGGCTTTTATGGCTATGTAGTTCCCTCTTAAGACTGCCTTTGCTGTATCCCATAGGTTTTGGACCAATGTGTCTTCATTCTCATTGGTTTCCATGATTTGTTTAAGTAAATTTTTAAAAAAAATTTTATTTAGGGGAGAGACAAGATGGCGGGGAAGTAGGAGGAGGCGCCGTTTCAACCTGTACCCTAATATGAGCTGATTACCTACCAAAGAACTTTGATCACCCATGAAATCAGCCTGAGATTAGAATCATACACCTCTGGATCTCTACAGGGGCAGAAGATGCCAGTGGGCAGGTAAAGCAGAGTGGGAACGTCAGACTGATATCGGAAGATAAACAAAAGGGGGAGGGAGCCACCAGAAGTGACCCATTAGAAAGTAATACCCCAATACAAGAGTGCCCTGTTACTGGGGACCAGCATTAACTTGGAGTCTGGTTGAAAGCACTCAAAAAGAGTAAGGATTATGGGGGGAAATTGTGGGAATTGGGGCGGTTAGGGACAGGGACTTAAGTCCCCGGACCCAAGACAACCACCCCTGGTGGTGAGCCAGAGGGAGTACAGCGAAGAAACCAGGTCTTGATCCCTGAGCTGCGAGCGCGTCTGAGAGTGCGTCGGGTGCAGCTCCCACGAAGGGGTGGGAGCCTCACCAGCCAGCAGAAATGGAGCTGGGAGCCTCACCAGCCAGCAGAAACACAGCATTTTTGCACTCCCCACGCGTGCGCTGTGCCATGCTATCAGAGCCTGAGTTGCACCCCACACCTCCCCCTGAGAGAGGCCCATGCAGGTGCCAGCCCAGCGCTCTTGGACCCAGAAAATCTAGGCACTCCTAGCCCAGGCCACCGGGAAAACCTCAGAACAACCACAACTACTTCATAGATACAACCTTTATTTTTAATTCGTTCCCCCTATTCTGGTTCATTTTTAAAAATTTTTTATATAGATAATTTTTTAACCTCTTTACCATCACAGTGAGATGTCCAGTACATCAAATTCCATAATAACCTTTTAACCTGAACTTTTTGATACATATGCCAGTGTTTTTCTTTTGCTTTTCTATTTTGTAATTTTTTTAAATTTTATTTTATTTTAGTTTAGTTTATTCTTTTTTTTACTTCTATTTTTTAATATTCATATAGAGTTAAACTTCAAGGTAATCCCCTTTCCCCAATCAATGCTAC
Organism: Mellivora capensis; assembly: GCA_004024625.1. Lineage (NCBI taxonomy): Eukaryota > Metazoa > Chordata > Mammalia > Carnivora > Mustelidae > Mellivora > Mellivora capensis. The sequence continues at coordinate 25,719 of PISX010018213.1, read as the reverse complement.
CCCTATAGGTAAACCAATTTTTAATTGCCCTCTATCTTAGGAAAGTTGAGTTCTTTAACAAAGATATCAAGATACATCCAGGAAGAATCAAAATAAACTTCCTCACCCACACTGAGAATTTATAACCACTCTCCCATCTTTTTCTTCCACCAGTTTTTCTGTGTATTTGTGTTTGTACTGATAGTATATAAGTCTTATACTTGGGGTTCTTTTTGATGAGGTTCTTTTTTGTTTGTTTGTTTTGCATATATATATATATATATATATATATATATATTCTCTCTTCATATACTTTTATCAGTCTTTTTGTTTGTCTGTTTTTGTTTGTATACTTCATAAATCTTATCTTGGAGCCCATATGGGCTGAGCCTTCTCTTTTATCTTTCTTTTTTTTCCTGTCTCTCTCTCTCTCTTTTTTCTCTCTTTCTTTTTTCTTTCACTTGGGTGGGGACTCTTGATTGGTCAGAAGCGCTCCAGGGTGCACCATGGTCGATACATCCAACTTCATCCGTTCAGCCATCTCTCACCAAAATGACTAGAGGGAGGAATGTCCAACAGAAGAAAAATTCAGAGGATGGGCCCTCTGCAACAGAGCTAATGGCTACTGACATAGACAATATGTCAGAAAGGGAATTCAGGCTAACGATTATCCAGGCAATAGCTAGTTTGGAGATAGTCATGGATGACCAAATGGAATTGAATAGGGCAGAACTGAAAGCCACCAGGGATGATGTTCACAATGTTAGGGCAGAACTGAAAGCCACCAGGGATGATGTTCACAATGCTCTCGATGAGTTTCAATCTAATCTAAATTCTCTAAAAGCTAGGGTAATTGAGACAGAAGATAGAATTAGTGATCTGGAGGACAAACAGATAGAGAGAAAGGATCAGGAGGAAGCCTGGAACAAACAGCTTAGAAGCCATGAAAACAGAATCAGGGAAGTAAATGATGCCATGAAACGTTCCAACGTCAGAATTATTGGAATCTCTGAAGGGGAGGAGAAAGAAAGAAGTCTAGAAGATATAGTGGAACATGTTCTTCATGAAAATTTTCTGAATCTCGCAAATGGTACCAGCGTTCCTGTACTAGAGGCAGAATGGTCCCCCCCCTCCGGTTTTAGATTCTTGAAACACCTTGAGACACCTGATAGTAAGAATGAGGAATTATAATTCTAGAGAAACTCTCTTGAAGGCAGCTAGGACAAAGAAGGTCCTTACACAGAGAGGAAAGCCCATCAGATTAACGTCAGACCTGTCCACAGAACCTGGCAAGCCAGAAAGGGCTGGCAAGATATATTCAGGGCACTAAATAAGAAAAACATGCAGCCAAGAATACTTTATCCAGCAAGACTGACATTCAAAATGGATGGAGAGATAAAGAGTTTCTAAGACCAGCAAGGCTTAAAAGAGTATGTGACCACCAAGCCAACACTGCAGGAAACATTAAGTGAGGTTCTATAAAAGAGGAAAAATCCAAAGAATATCATTGAACAGAAATACAGAGACAATCTACAGAAAGAAAGACTTCAAAGGTAACACAATGTCAATAAAAACGTATCTATCAATAATCACTCTCAATGTGAATGGCCTAAAGGCACCCATAAAACAACACAGGGTTGCAGATTGGAAAAAATGACAGGACCCATCCATATGTTGTCTAAAAGAGACCCATTTTCAACCTAAGTATACACCCAGACTGAAAGTGAAGGGATGGAGAAGCATCTTTCATGCCAATGGGCCTCAAAAGAAGGCCTGGGTAGCGATTCTCATATCAGATAAATTAGATTTTAAACTAAAGACTGTAGTCAGAGATACAGAAGGACACTACATCATTCTTTTTTTTTCATATTGATATGAATACATTAATAGTAGGAGATCTTAACATGCTTCTCTCAGTAATAGAGAGATCATCCAAGCAGAAAATCAATAAAGAAACAAAAGCATTGAATGACACATTGGACCAGATGGACCTCATAGATATATACAGAACACTCCACCCTAAGAAAATGGAATACTCATTCTTCTCAAGCGCACATGGAACCTTTTCCAGAATAGACCACATACTGGGTCAGCACTCAACCGATACCAAAAGACCGAGATTATTCCCTGCATATTCTCAGATCACAATGCTTTGAAACTGGAGCTCAGTCACAAGGAAAGGAACTCAAACACCTGGACGTTAAAGACCATCTTGCTTAAGAATGCTTGGATCAACCAGGAGATCAAAGGAGAACTTAAACAATTCATGGAAACGAATGAGAATGAAGACACTTCAGTCCAAAACCTATGGGATACAGCAAAGGTGGTCCTAAGGGGGAAATATATAGCCATCCAAGCCTACCTGAAAGAAAATTGAAAAATCCAGAATACACCAGCTGTCTCTACACCTTAAAGAACTGGAGAATCAACAACAAATTAAACCAACTCCACACACAAGAAGGGAAATGATCAAGATTAGAACAGAGATCAATGAGGTAGAAACTAGAGATACAGTAGAACGTATCAATGAAACTAGAAGCTGGTTTTTTGAAAGAATCAATAAGATCGATAAACCATTGGCCACACTAATCCAAAACAAAAGAGAGAAGTTTCAAATTAATAAAATTATGAATGAAAAGGGACAGATCACAACTAACACCAAGGAAGTAGAAACAATCATCAGAAGTTATTATCAACAGTTATATGCCAATAAGTTAAGCAACCTAGATGAAATGGATGCATTCCTGGAAAACTATAAACTCCCAAAATTGAACCAGGAAGAAAGTGACAACCTGAATAGACCGATATCTAGTAACGAGATTGAAGCAGTGATCAAAAACCTCCCAAAAAACAAGAGCCCAGGACCTGATGGATTCCCTGGGGAATTCTACCAAACTTTCAAAGAAGAAATAACACCTATTCTCCTGAAGCTGTTTCAAAAAATTGAAGCAG
>PISX010018213.1:0-22688 GCA_004024625.1 Mellivora capensis | reverse complement strand
AAACAGGGTCCAACAATATTAAAAAGATTATCCACCATGACCAGGTGGGATTCATCCCTGGGTTACAAGGATGGTTCAACATTTGCAAATCAATCAATGTAATAGAACAAATCAGTAAGAGAAGAGAGAAGAACCACATGGTCCTCTCAATTGATGCAGAAAAAGCATTTGACAAAATCTAGCATCCATTCCTGATTAAAATGCTTCAAAGTATAGGGATAGAGGGAACATTCCTGAACTTCATAAAATCTATCTATGAAAAACCCACAGCAAACATCATCCTCAATGGGAAGAAGAAGCTCACAGCCTTCCCGTTGAGATCAGGAACAAGACAAGGATACCCACTCTCACCACTCTTGTTCAACATAGTATTAGAAGTCCTAGCAACAGCAATCAGACAACAAAGAGAAATAAATGTATCCAAATAGGCAAAGAAGAAGTCAAACTCTCTCTTTGCAGATGACATGATACTTTATATGGAAAAACCAAAAGACTCCACTCCCAAACTACTAGATATCTTACAACAATTCAATAATGTGGCAGGATACAAAATCAATGCTCAGAAATCAGTTGCTTTCTTATACACTAACAATGAAAATATAGAAAGGGAAATAAGAGCATTGATTCCATTTATGATAGCACCAAGAACCGTAAGATACCTGGGAATAAACCTAACCACAGAGGTAAAGGATGTATACTCGAGGAACTACAGAACACTCATGAAAGAAATTGAAGGAGACACAAAAAGATGGAAGACCATTCCATGTTCTTGGATCGGAAGAATAAACATTGTTAAAATGTCTATACTGCCTAGAGCAATCTATATTTTTAATGCCATTCCGATCAAAATTCCACCAGTATTTTTCAAAGAGCTGGAGCAAATAATCCTCAAATTTGTATGGAATCAGAAGAGACCCCAATTGCTAAGGAAATGTTGAAAAACAAAAATAAACCTGGCGGCATCACGTTACCTGATTTCAAGCTTTACTACGAAGCTGTGATCACCAAGACAGCATGGTACTGGCACATAGTTCCATACTACTGTACCACATGGTACAGACACATAGACCAGTGGAACAGAGTAGAGAGTCCAGATATGGACCCTCAACTCTATGGTCAAATAATCTTCGACAAAGCAGGAAAAAAATATACAGTGGAGAAAAGACAGTTTCTTCAATAAATGGTGCTGGGTAATTGGACAGCTATATGTAGAAGAATGAAAGTTGACCATTCTCTTACACCATACACAAAGATAAACTCCTAATTGATAAAAGACCTCAGCGTGAAACTATGTGAGGAATCCATCAGGATCCTAGAGGAGAACATAGGCAGTAACCTCTTCTATGTCAGCCACAGCAACTGCTTTCAAGATATGTCTCCAACCGCAAAGGGAACAAAAGCGAAAATGAACTTTTGGGATTTCATCAAGATAAAAAGCTTCTGCACAGCAAAGGAAACAGTCAACAAAAGAAAGAGGCAACCCACAGAATGGGAGAAGATATTTGCAAATGACAGTACAGACAAAAGGTTGATATCCAGGATCTATAAAGAACTTCTCAAACTCAACACACGCAAAACAGATAATCATATCAAAAAATGGGCAAAAGACATGAACAGACACTTCTCCAATGAAGACATACAAATGGCTATCAGACACATGAAAAAATGTTCATCATCACTAGCCATCAGGGAGATTCAAATTAAAACCACACTGAGATACCACCTCACACCAGTTAGAATGGCCAAAATTAGCAAGACAGGAAATAATGTGTGTTGGAGAGAATGTAGAGTAAGGGGAATCCTCTTCCACTGTTGGTGGGAATGCAAGTTGGTGCAGCCACTTTGGAGAATAGTGTGGAGATTTCTTAAGAAATTAAAAATAGAGCTTCCCTATGACCCTGCAATTGCACTACTGAGTATTTACCCCAAAGATACAGATGTGGTGAAAAGAAGGGCTATCTGTACCCCAATGTTTATAGTGGCAATGGCCATGGTCGCCAAACTGTAGAAAGAACCAAGATGCCCTTCAACGGGTGAATAGATAAGGAAGATGTGGTCCATATACACTATGAAGTATTATGCCTCCATCAGAAAGGATGAATACCCAACTTTGTATCAACATGGATGGGACTGGAAGAGATTATGTTGAGTGAAATAAGTCAAACAAAGAGGGTCAATTATATGGTTTCACTTATTTGTGGAGTATAACAAATAACATGGAGGACATGGGGAGATGGAGAGGAGAAGGGAGTTGAGGGAAATTGGAAGGGGAGGTGAACCATGAGAGACTATGGACTCTGAAAAACAACCTGAGGGTTTTGAAGGGGCAGGGGGTGGAAGGTTGGGGGAGCCAGGTGTTCGGTATTAAGGAGGGCACGTATTGCATGGAGCACTGGGTGTGGTGCAAAAACTATGAATTCTGTTATGCTGAAAAGAAATTAAAAAATTTATTTTTAAAATTTCTTTTCAGTGTTCCAGAATTCATTTCAATTCATTCCATTCTACTTTCCAATGTGTCACTTCTGGTGGCTCCTTCCCCCTTCTGCTTATCCTGTGATATCAGTCCAAGCATTCCTACTCCGCTTTACCTCTCCCCTGGTGTCTTCTGCCCCTTTAGAGATCCAGAAGTATATAATCCTACATCTCAGGCTGATTTAATGGCTGTTCAGAGTGTTCTCTAAATATTTAGCTCACTTTAGGGGAGCAGTTGAAACAGGGTCTCCTACTTTTCCATCATCTTGCCCTCCTCCTCTAAACTTTATTGACTCCTGCAGAGAGCACCTGTACCATTCCTCCCAGGGGAAGAAGGGAAGTCTCATTGCATTTCTGCCTCCTGCTGGACCCCTGTTCAGAGAGCCATCGCCTAGCTGTGCAGTAGTTTGTGGTTTACGACAACAGTGAGGACAAAGGTGCCACCTGGACTCACTGTTTTCCCCACTCCAATGCTTACAAACTCTGCTGCACTAGGGCACCCCTCCTACGCCTCCCCATCCCCATTCTTTTTGTGATCCTGGGCATCCTGAGACCACGATGTCCCACTAGGGATTATGCTGTTTCATCACCTGAGCACCTTTCAGGCAGACTTCTAAAAGTTCTGATTTTGTGCTCCACTGCTTATAACACTTTCCAGTACCTGACTTACGGAAGATCCCTTCCTCCTTGGTTTATCTTCTGATGTATTACCTCTGATTCACATATCTGCAATTCCTACCTTGCAAAAAGTGGTCACTTTTCTATGTAGAATTGCAGCAGTTCTTTTCTCAGATGTCCAGTTAATTTCATAGGTGTTCAGAATGATTTGATAACTATCTAGTTGAATTCCAGGGATTTTTGCTCCTCCACCATTTTAACTCCTCTCACGCTCTATTTCTTTTCTTGCTCTCTTTCTTAGTGATTGATGACCTTCTGTAGTGTTGTTTTTGCCTTTCTTTCTCTTTATTTTGTGTTTTTATTATAGGTTTTGATTTGTGGTTACCATGAAGTTCATATATAACATCCTAACTATATAGCAGTTCATATTAGGTTGATGGTCATTTAAGTTTGAACAAATTCTAAAAAAAAAACTTTTTACTTTTCCCCTCCACATTTTATGTACATGTTTCATATTTTACATATTTTATTCATTTTTTATGTCTAATTATGGCTTTTTTCTGCTTAAAGAAGTCCCTTTAATATTTCTTGTAAAGCTGGTTTAGTGGTGATAAAGTGCTTTAGCTTTTGTTTGTCTGGAAAACCCTTTATCTCTCCTTCAATTTGGAATGATAGTCTTATTGAATACAGTATTCTTGTATTCTTAAGTTTTGTTTGTTTTTGTTTTTATTTTTTTAAAGATTTTATTTATTTATTTTACAGAGATCACAAGTAGGCAGAGAGGCAGGCAGGGAGAGAGAGGGAAGCAGGCTCCCCACTGAGCAGAGAGCCCAATGTGGGGCTAGATCCCAGGACCCTGGGATCATGACCTGAGCTGAAGGCAGAGGCTTTAACCCACTGAGCCACCCAGGTGCCCCATGTTTGTTTTTATTTTTGTTTTTAATTTTTATTTCCTTTGAATAAGTTTCTGCTAAAAAACCAGCTGATAGCTTTATGGGGTTTCCCTTGTACATAACTTTTTGCTTCTCTCTTGCTACTTTTAAAATTCTTTCTTTATCTTTAAATGCTGACATTTCAATTATTTTGTATCATGTTGTGGATCTTCTTGGGTTCATCAGGTTTGGAACTCTCTGTACTTCCTGAACCTGGATGACTATTTCTTTCCCTAGGTTAGAGAAGTTTTCAGGTATTATTTCTTCAAATAAGTTCTGGGGGCACCTGGGTGACTCATTCAGTTAAGCACCTGACTCTTGATTTTGGCTCAGGTCCATGATCTCAGGGTTGTGGGATCAAGCCCTGCATTGGACTCCATGTTCAGTGGGGAGTCAGCTTGAGATTCTCTCCCTTTTCCCTCTGCCCCTCATTGTACTCATGCCCTCTATAAAGTAAATATATAAATCTTAAAAAAATTTCTGCCACTTTTTCTCTCTTTTCCTACTACAATCCTTGTATTATGAATGTTTGTTTGCTTAATGCTACCCAAGAGATTCTTTAATTTATCTTTATTGTTTAAAAATTCTTTTTTCTTTTTGTTGTGCAGCTTCGGTACTTTCTACTACCCTGTCTTCCTGATCACTGATCTGTTCTGCATCTGCTAATCTACTGCTGATTCCTTCTAGTGTATTTTTTATTCCAGTTATTGTATTCTTCAACTCTGATTAGTTTTCTATATTTTCTATATCTTTATTGAAGTTATCACCGAGTTCTACTACTCTTCTCTCTAGTCTGGTGAGCATCTTTATGACCCATGCTTTAAACTCTATCAGGTATATTACTTATCTCCATTTCATTTAGTTGTTTTTCTGAAATTTTGTCTTGTTCTTTCATTTGGAGCATATTTCTCTGTTCCATTTAGCTTGATTTTCTGTGTTGTTTCTATGAATTAGGTGGAACATCTACTTTTCCTAAACTTGAAGGAATGGTCTTGTATATGGTCACCCCCTGTGTAGATTGTGTTTGCCTGTTGACTTTCACGGCTGGAGTTGTTGCTGGTATGCAAGGCATGTTGCAGGGCATTTTGTGATGGGTCTGCCTTGGTGGGATGACCAGAGATGAAGTGGTTATGGACCAGGGGCAATTTGAAGGCTCTCTGTGCAGAGGGCAAGACAGCTTAAGCTGAAGTAGGTACAAGCTGGGATATCCTAAGGCATTATGTATAGAAGGGAAGATAGCTGAAGCTGAGATGTGTCTAAGCTGGGCGTTCTATGACTCTGTGCATAGAGAGTGCCCTAGTGGGGCAGCTGGAGCTAAAATGGGGCACAGGCCAGGGGGTCTCAGGGTGCTCTGCATAAGGAGTGCCTTGCAGGACAGCTATAGCTAAAGTGTATGCAGGCTGAGGTGGTCCTAGGGCTTGTTGTATAGAGGGTGCCTTGGCAAGACAACAACAGCTGAAGTGGATGCAAGCTGGGGTGTCCTGATGTGGGGCAGCTGGAACTGAATCAGGTGTCAGCTGGAAGGCCCCAGAGTTCTCTGCTTCAGGGGTGTCCTAGGAACCTGGATATCTGAAGCTGAAGTGGGGCCTGGAGTATCCAATGTGCTTTATGCCTGTATTACCTTGAGGGGATGGCTGGAGCTGTAGTGAGTGCTGACTGGGGTGTTCCAGTGTGCACTGCCATGCAACTGCCTTAGGATGGCTTGGACTGGTGTGGGCTAGGGGCTCAGGGTTCACTGAGGCAGTAGGTCAGTGATGGTCCCCAGACCTTGCTCTCATTCATACTGTCAAGGGGAGAAGGGGAACATAAACTGTGACAATTGCCAGCCTTTCTGACTTGGAGAGAGTTTCAGTAGTTCCTTCACTGTTTGGCAGGACTCTAGGGCTCCATCTAGTTCAGTGCTCTAGTTCCTTTATATTCTAGTTTCTCTCTTAAAACAAGGTGTTTTTTTTTTTTCTTTCCCTGTGCCTCAGGGCATAGCAATCTGCCATCCTATCTCTCAGTACTATTCCTACCCACTGCAGTTTGCAGGATCAGAGATGGAGGTTCCCTTTGTTACCTTGTCTCTTTCTTGATGTTTTCTTTTGTTGTTCAGAAGGTATTATGACAGCCCACGGTTCTTCAGGAGGAATTTTTCTTGTAAATAGGGAAGATTTGGTGTGTCCTTGGAGGACATGAGTTCAGAATCTTCCTACATTGACATCTTGGACTGGAACCCCTTCATAAAAATTTTAATTTACCCTCCACCAGGAGAATATGAGAGAGGTTGTTTCCCTGCATTCTCATTAACATGAGATATTATCATTAGTCTCTGTCAATTTAACGGAAAAAATTACATCTTACTATTTTGATTTATATTTCTTGATTACTAGTTGAACTTAAAAAAAGATATTCATTCAACATCTGTGGCTGTGATGTTTTGTTTTGTTAAATTCTATGGTCTCATTTGTACCTAGTGTCCTTCAATCCATAGATCATCCGTTTTACCCTTGCCAGAGAGTAAACTTTTAATATTTTGTGATGATCTTTGCCACAGTTGCTCAACTAGATTTTTGGGAGAGCTATAAAGGTGTTTAACTCCTCAACTGAATTTTCAACCAATCTTAATGTCTTTAACCCCATTTCACACCACCACCCTCCTATTCCTACCTCCAGAGATACCTGGTGCCTCCATTTCCCAAGCTTTTTGGTGGTTATACGATGCAATTTGCTTTGTTTTTTTATTTCTTCACTACCAGCTTAAGATTCAAATTTCTCAGGTCTTCCTAGTAAGTTACTGTTTTCCCTTGTGTTTCCCATTGTAAGGGTCTATTTAGTCAGAGCAGCCCCACCTCGGTTGAACAGCCATTTCATTGTTTATGCAGTAAAACTTAAATTGACCCAGGGAACTTACTTAAAAGCAAGTCGGGGAATTCAGTTCCAGGTAACAAAGCCCAAATACAAGTGTGGGTCAGGTCAGGTGGAGATAACAGCCCAAATGTAGGGATGAGTCCGGTCAGGTGGAGACATCCAATCAGTGGAGTATGCATATTGTCTCCCTAGCTACCAAGGAGTGTGGGCCCCACCTTTTGGGTGCCAATTCTGACCAAGGTGATAGGCTAGTTCAAATAGCTACTATGGGGTGAATTGTAGTTCAAGTGGCCACCCATGTGTGACCTAGCATGACTGTGCAACTTTCTCTGTGTGTTGCAATCTCATTGGCCACCTGTGTGTGGCCAGGCTCAACCACATAGTCTTTGCTCTATAAAAGTTAGTCTGTGAGGCAGGGAGGGGTCGCCCTCTCTGTAAGGTGTGGCCCTGACTGGTCGGTTTGATGGTCGGTTTGATTCCTGATGCTTGGCGTGAAATAAAGCTTTGCTTGACCTTTGCTTTGTAGCAGTCTTGCTCCTTTGACCATGGACCCATTATTGGGGGACCCAAAACCATCTTCCTCATTTTTGTGGTGGTTATCTCATCTCCTGATCCTTTTGTCCTTATAGATTATGTCTTAAAAGTATATACTTCACTCTACTGTTATTTTATTTTATTTTTTAATTTTTATTTATTTATTTTTTAAGATTTTATTTATTAATTTGACAGATAGAGATCAGAAGTAGGCAGAGAGGCAGGCAGAGAGGGAGGAGGAAGCAGGCTCCCGGCCGAGCAGAGAGCCAGATGCGGGGCTTGATCCCTGGACCCTGAGATCATGACTTGAGCCAAAGGCAGAGGCTTTAACCCACTGAGCCACCCAGGCGCCACTCTACTGTTATTTTAGTGAGTTTATTGGAGGACGGGGAGTTTTAACAGGGAAGGCCTGAGTTGAATTTGTATCTTGAAGTTGAAAGTGTTTTGGTGGGCCTTGTAAGGTTAGTAAATACTACAGATGTCTCATGGATTCAAAAGGGATATAAAGGATACCTGTTTAGACCAAGGAGCCTTGTAGTTACCCCAGATCAGTATAATGAAATCTCCTCTACTGATGCAAATTCTACTCATGACCTCTTAGAATATATCTGCACTCACATTTATAAAGGAATCAAACAGTTGGGTTTGCTCATGCAAAAACTTGTGAAGTTGCTTATTTGCATGCAGTCTAATTCATCAGATAAGTACACATTTATTATATTCACAATTCAGGTTAAGCCTCTTAAGACTGTCACAAACTATTTAATAATTGACACGTGAGCACTGATAATCAGAATGGTCAGTGCCTAGAATAGGGTCTAGGAGGCCTATTTATATGGGCCATTTATATGTTGGATCATGAGATGATTGGGCCACTGGAGAATCCTACAAGAGGGCATAGTGAAGAGAGGGGGACACTTCAAGGGCTGAATTCAGCTGCTATTTGCCAACTAGCGTGGAGGTATTTTCATATTTTGTGGTGGGTAGGCCACAATGGTATATATAATTAATTATCAACTTTGAACCTTTCCCTTTTCCTCCAACCATGGTGCCCTAATGTAAATTATTTATCCTCTCAAGGATGCTGTAGATGTTATTTTAACCTATGTTTTATCTATGTTGTCTATCGCTCACTATTTCACCTACTTATTATCTTTCCCAGCTTTCTACACATGATGGATCCCGTCTATTAGATTCAGGCTGTCACCAGTTCTGAACCAACTCTGAAGACTGTGGTAGTCTAATCAGTAACATCAGCAATCTAATGCTTTCTTTTCAACAAGAGGCCTGGTTATCTAGGTAATCCTTGACTTGTAGCTTTCCCTTCCATCTCCCAATCTTGGCTTTGTTTGTGGGGTAGACTTCTGCCTCAGTTTCCCTCCCAAGCTAATAATTTTTGGTACATCCTACTTCCTTTGATTCCCCTCTCCCCACTCATTTTCTGTATTCTTGCTGCAAATGGACAGATATAGCTTAGAATCATGATAAATCTCCTATGGAACTTTGAGCACACCTGCCACCTCTGTGCTGTTTTTTACTGCTAGATTAAATTGATGCTTGTCCAACTCACAGCCAAGTATTTCTGTGAACTTTAGATGCTGTATTATAGGCTATACAGCTGATCCCACAGGACTATGTTTTATACATTGGATTGAGCAAATTTATCACTATGAAAAAATTGGTGTTCCATTAGCAAGGATGAAGGGAAGAGTGGTTATCCATCAAAAAGCTTTTGGCACACCATATCACATACTGGCATGGGAGTTTCCAACATGTCCTCCAAAATGTCTAATGAAGCTTACCACCCAGATATTCAGAGCTTCCAATGGGCTTTTTAGTCCTCCTCTCTTAACTATGAGTAGACAACCAAAGATTATCAGACATTTGAGGAAAATTGTATACACAAAGATACCAAAGCATGCAAACATAAAAATTAACTTGGAGAAAACAGAGACAATATAGGGAGAAGAAAAAAAGTTTTAAAATTATCAATATTCTCAGAGAGAGATAAGAGAATATTATAATCATGGGAGATGCCTGGGTATTTCAGTTGGTTAAATGACTGCCTTTGGGCAGGGTCCTGGGATCCTTACTCAGTAAAAAGCCTGCTTCTCCCTCTGCCTGCCACTTCCCCTGCATGTACTCTCTCTCTATCTGACAAATAAATAAATAAACAAATAAATAAAATCTTTTTAAAAAAGAGAATATTATAATCATGAAACAAGAAGAGAACATTATAAAAAGGGTATTTAAAGAATAAAAAAGGAATTTCTAGAAACTAAAAATGTCACAAAAATAATAAACTCAATAGAAGGGTTAGGCAATGAAATTGAAGACATATTGAATATAGAATAAAAAATAAAGGAAATGAAAAATAAGAGAGAATAGAGAAGAGCATTACAGTCATGCTAGCAGATCTAATAGTTGAATGTTAGATATTAAAAAAAAAGAGAACTGAGAAAGTTGAGGGAAGAAATTTCTCAGTGACATAGGTGACAAAAATTCTCCAGAACTTAAGGAATCAGTTTCAATCTAATGTTATAAGGCACATCATTGTGAAATATAAGTACTCAGAGACAAAGAGAAGATTCTATAAACATGGAGGGGCTGAGGCAGAGGAATGTCAAATACAATAGGATAGGAATCAGAGAGGCATCATATTTTTCTATTTTTTTCTATTTATTTATTTATTTATTTATTTATTTATTTATTTATTTATTTTTAAAAATTTTTATTTATTTGACAGACAGAGATCACAAGTAGGCAGAGAGGCAGGCAGAGAGAGAGGAGGAAGCAGGCTCTCTGCAGAACAGAAAGCCCAATGCTGGGCTCGATCCCAGGACCCTGGGATCATGACCTGAATGAGCCAAAGACAGAGGCTTTAACCCACTGAGCCACACAGGCACCCATTATTTTTATTTATTTTTTTAAATTTCTTTTCAGTGTTCCAGAATTCATTGTTTTTGTACCACACCCAGTGCTCCATGCAATACGTGCCCTCCATAATGCCCACCACCAAGCTCACCCAACCTCCCACCCCTCACCCCTCCAAACCCCTCAGATTGTTTTTTCAGAGTCCATAGTCTCTCATGGTTCTTCTCCCCCTTCAATTTCCCCAGCTCACTTCTCCTTTCCATCTCCCCATGTCCTCCATGTTATTTCTTATGCTTCACAAGTAAGTGAAACCATATGATAATTGACTCTGCTTGACTTTTTTCACTCAGCACAATCTCTTCCAGTCCCGTCCATGTTGATACAAAAGTTGGGTAATCATTAAAGCTGTGATTACCCGGACAGCATGGTACTGGCACAAAAACAGACACATAGACCAGTGGAACAGAGTAGAGAGCCCAGATATGGACCCTCAACTGCATGGTCAAATAATCTTCAACAAAGCAGGAAAAATATACAGTGGAAAAAATACAGTCCCTTCAATAAATGGTGCTAGGAAAATTGAACAGCTATATATAGAAGAATGAAACTCGACCATTCTCTTACACCATACACAAAGATAAACTCAAAATGGATAAAATACCTCAACACGAGGGTGGAATCTATCAAAATCCTCAAAGAGAACATAGGCAGTAACCTCTTTGACATTGGCCATAACAACTTCTTTCAAGATATGTCTCCAAAGGCAAAGGAAACAAAAGCAAAAATGAACTTTTGGGACTTCACCAAGATCAAAAGCTTCTGCACAGCAAAGGAAGCAGTCAACAAAACACAGAGGCAACCCACAGAATGGGAGAAGATATTTGCAAATGACAGTACAGACAAAAGGTTGATATCCAGGATCTATAAAGAACTTCTCAAACTCAACACACACTAAATATTTTGCCTCCATCAGAAAGGCATCAGGTTTTTCAAAAGCAATAGGGAAATCTAGAAGGAAATGGAGTAATGCCTTCAAGATTTAGTGTAGAGTTCTGTCCTAGCCAAACTTAATCAACTGTGAAAGTAGAATAAAAACACTTTAATATATTTAATCTATAATGCATCCTTCCCCAGAAGTTACTGGAGGATATGCTCCCCCAAAACAAAGAGAAGGAAGACATAGGGCACATGAAATAGGTGATACAGATGAGGTCAAGGGAATTCCTGAGATTGATGATGAAGAAATATCCCAGGATGACAGTTATGCACCAAGGCTTTCAAGGCAACAAACCCAGAATGGAGCATTTCAAATGGCTCTGGAAAATACTTAATAAGATGTAAATGATAGATTACCTGATACTTATGAATGTTTCAAGTTCTGATTCACACTATTGGTAAAGAGTTGGAGGTTAATTCAAACTAGGGAAACAAAATAAAACCAGAAAGAAAGTAAAAACTGGATTCAGACCTGAAAGATAGTTTGAGCAGGGTAGAAGGGGTATTTATTGATATTTGATTCCTATACAAGTCCTTTCTACCTCACTTCTTAAGAACAAATGGCCTTTGATATCAAGGATATTATACTTATGGTTTTATTATCACTATCCATTTGGTCCAAAAACATTGAGCCCTTAAACCTTAAGTCTTAAAATTGTGTCTGTTCTGTCTAGATAGTTCCCCCAAACAGACTCAACTTTAAATGGAATCTCGACTGCAATTGGCAATTAAAGCAATATTACTATAGTCCTGTTATGGCATCTTACTTGTTTATGTTGGCCTTGATCTTTTTCTGTGTCTATTTTTCCTGGATTGATTTGCTCATATTCTTGTATCAAGGATTTCATATTGATATTAGAGATATCCATCTCTCCATCTGCAACCACTTCATTTAGTGCAGAACCTTCAATAGTGGAGATTTGTGGTTCTCTCTAAAAAATTCTCAGGCTCTGTGTCTATCTTTTGCTTTAATCTGAGCTTTCCTACACAGACAGAAGGGTGTTTGGGTCCTTACTTTTTGAAAAAAAGAGCATATTTCAGGTTTAAAAAGAAAGTTTAGTGCATAGTCCTAGCTCAGGCTACTATAACAAAATGCTATAGACTAGGTGGCTTAAAGCTGCAGTTCTGGAGGGAGAGAAGTCCAGATCAAAGTTCCAGGAGATTTGATTCTTGGTGAAAGCTGTCTTCTTGGTATGCAGATAACTGCTTTCTCATTGTATCCTCACATGATGGAGAGAGAGCTCTGATGTCTCTTCTTACGGATGCTAATCCTATTAAAGAAACCCACATTCATGACCTCATTTAAACCTATTTACTTCCCAAGGACCCCCACCTCGAAATACCATCATACCAGGGGCTTAAGGCTTTAATGTATGAATTTGGGGCAGACACAAACATTCAGTCCATAACAATACATAGAAGCCATTACTTTTTTTTTTCTTCCTATGAGTGTCATCAAAAATTCTGGCTGTAGTTACTTGTGCATGTACTGATTGACTATTTCATGACCACTATTTATGCACTTGTTAAAGTTCAGTTAATCTTGGGGAATCTTGTTAAAATGCAGATAATTCAGATTCTGGTGTAGAGCTTATCTATTTCTAACAATCTCTCAGGCAGTGCTGATATTGCTGGAATAGGGACAACACTTTGAGTTGTAAGAATATATGTAACCACACATACTCAGAAGTATTTATTTGGAAAATTGGGAAAGAAAGGATTGGGGTTTTGCTTAAAAAGTATCAAACATAAAAAAAAAGTATCAAACATGAGTACATGCAAACAATTGCTGTCTAATATGTGTTCAGTATAGATTATATATAATATTACATATTATATATATTTAGTATATATTAAATCATATTTGGTCTCAGGTAGTATGTTAGATACTATAGATCTTATACCTAGAAATTACCAGTGCTTCCATTGGCCTAATTCTCTGTAGATATTAGAGATCTGTCCTCTTGAGATGGGAATGAGAAAGGATTACCTCCTTTTGGGAGGGATAAATGGAAGGAATGACAGAGACAGCACAGAGGATGTTAGGATAGACAAGTATCAACAAAATTACTTGCTAAGAGCTCTCCTTGAAAATGTCATTGAAAATTAAACTAATATTTCTCAAACTTCAGGACACATAAGAATCACTTGGGGTACTTGAAGGCAGTGCAGGTTACTGAGTTCTATGCCCTGAGGTTCTGTTGCACTAGGTCTGGCAGTGAGTGCAACAGGGGAGGCAAAAAAGTGTATTTTAAATAAGCACCTGACATAAATTGAAGAGAGTTGGTCCCTGGACAATTATTTTGAAAAGCATTGTGTTAGAAAGATGAATAGTAGTCTTTAGGAAAATAAAATAAAGCAAAACACCTAAACAAAACCAGGAAAATATTTCTATCTTAGTTGAAGTCTTTTTGAGTTACTGTAGGAGAGAAAAAAAACATCCCACTGTCAGCAGACAGGTCTATCAGACATCTAACTGTAAATTATACAGGCTCAAACTCTGTGTCAGTACTCTGATGAGGACTCTTGGTCACAATTCATAGGAACATGGAATTTATATCTCTTAGGAATCTTAGAGGCTTTACGCCTTGTTTGTTTGTGACCCATAGTAACAGATACACTTTATACTGTGTTCCAGGAAACATACACATGCACAGACACACTGACACAACATATAATGTGTACATTTATTCACTTCATCAAGGAATACTCTTATGATCTGTGGTGTACTCTCATAGTTTTTGTTTGTTTGTTTATTCTGGGGGGTGTTACACTTAAATAAAATAGTCAAGGTCATGAGTCACTAAATTGATTGTAAGATCACCATGTCATTTGAGAAATACCAATTTAGTGTGGTAACTTTATTTTATGGATGAGAAACAATCTTGGAGTTGTAGAACTTGTCCAAAATCACACAGCTGTGAATAATAGAGCTCAGAGCTAGAACTCAGTTCTCAGGATTTTTAAAAATTTAAATTCAATTAGCCAACATATTGTACATCATTAGTTTCAGATGTAGTGTTCAATAATTTATCGGTTTTGTATAACACCCAGTGCTCATTACATTACATAACTTTCTTAATGCCCATCCCCCGATTACTCCCTCCCCCACCCACGTCCCCTCCAGCAACCCTCAGTTGGTTTCCTAGAGTTAAGAGTCTCTCATGTTTTTTCTCCCTCTCTGTTGACTTCCCAATCTGTTTACCCTCCCCTCCCCTATGGTCCTCTGCTCTGTTTCTTATATTCCTTGTATGAGTGAAACCATATGATAATTGTCTTTCTCTGATTGAATTATTTTGCTCAGCATAATAGGTCTCAGACTGTTAACTAAATAACCTGTCATGGCCTACTGTATATTTCAGTGTTTATTTTATTGCTTTTAGCCTGTTTTCTCTCAGGAAAAAAGATCTATTTATATCTATTAGATTGCCTATCTCGTTGAAACATTTTGAAGGGTACAAACGTCTTTTTCCTGAAGGAACCACTAGATGGTGGTATAAACTCTTCTGATGGTGGACTATTCAATTGAACTAAGGTGAATTCAGATTTGTATATTTGCATCCTTATTTCACTTTTTAAGATTTTATTTATTTACTTGACAGAGAGAGAAAGATCACAAGTAGGCAGAGAGGGAGGCAGAGAGAGGGAGAGAGAGAGAGAGAGAGAGAGAGAAGAAGCAGGTTCCCTGCTGAGCAGAGAGCCCGATGCAGGCCTCAATCCCAGGACCCTGAGATCATGACCTGAGCCAAAGGTAGAGGCTTAACCAACTGAGCCACCCAGGTGCCCTGCATCCTTATTTTAAAATAATTTATAGGTTGGTATTTGTGGATAAGCTGAGCTTTATGCCCATCCTGAAGAAACTATTTTTATGATTTCACAAGTGGAATACAATTTTGTTTCTTGGTTTCTTTCTTTCTTTCTCATGTGGAAGAGAGATTTAGAAAAACAAACACATATGTACTTCCCCAAAGGCCCTCTTGGTTTGTACTTAATATATTTTATCTTCTCCACGTTCTTATTTTATAGGACTTTAAGTAATTATTTTCTGTTATTTATGATATTCCAGGTTGAGACTTAATTTCTTTTAAAGATTTTATTTATTTATTTGACAGAGAGAGGGAGAGATTACAAGTAGGCACAGAGGCAGGCAGAGAGAGTGGGGGAAGTAGGCTCCTTGCTGAGCAGAGAGCCCGATGTGGGGCTCAATCCCAGGACCCTGAGACCATGACCTGAGCTAAAGGCAGAAGCTTAACCTACTGAGTCACCCAGGCGCCCCAAGACTTAATTTCTTTTAATGTGGGAAATCAAACCCTTTTGGGTCTACCATAAAAAAATAAAAACTCCCAACAATTTTATATTTATTATCTCTTAATTAATAAAATTAATATTCTGCTTTATAAGATTTTTTGCTTAGCTGCAGCAAGGTTGGCAGAATGATCTATGCATATACCAGGAGCTTCTGAGGAAGGAGATCATAAAGACATTGCTGTGTTTTGGGGCTTCAGGGTTAAACAGACTATACAGTTGAGCCCTTCCTTAACTACACCTTCCTCAGAGGTTAAAACTAGAAGAAAAAGAGAATGAAATGGCTATCCTTGACACGTATTCCTTTTTTTTCCCCTTAAATTTTAATTTATTTTGTTTACATTCATTTTAGTCAACATATACTGCAGTATTAGTTTCAGGAGAGGAATTTAGTGATTCATCAACTGCATATAATACCCAGTGCTCATTCCATCAAGGGCCCGCCTTAATACCCATCACCCAGTTACTCCATTCCCCCTACCCACCACCCCTCCAGTAACCCTCAGTTTATTTCCTATAGTTAAGAGTCTCTTATGGTTTTGCACCCTCTCTGAGTTTGTCTTATATTATTTTTCCCTCCCTTACCCTATGATCCTCTGTTTTGTTTCTTAAATTCCATATACAACAAAGTCCTATGGTATTTTTATTCCTCTGACTTACTTTGCATAGCATTATTCCCTGTAGTTCTGTGCATGTCATTGCCAGTGGCAAGATTTCATTCTTTTTGATGGCCGAGTAATACTCCCTTGCATATATACACCACATCTTTCTTCATTCATCTGTCAATGGACATATGGGCTTTTTCCATAATTTGGCTATGGTGAACATTGATGTTATAAACATTGGGGTACATGTGCCTCTTGGAATACTATGTTTATATTCTGTAGATAAATACCTACTAGTGGGTTCTAGGTTGTGGGATAGCTCTATTTGTAACTTTTTGAGGAATCTCTGTTCTGTTTTCCAGAGTGGCTATACCAGCTTGCATTCTCACCAGGAGTGTAAGAGGGTTCCCCTTTCTCTGCATCCCCACCAACATCTGTTTTTTTCCTGTCTTGTTAATTTTACCCATTCTGGCATAAAGAAGATACCATATATATATATGCAGCCATCAAAAAGAGAAATCTTGCCATTTGCAATGACATAGAGAGAACTGGAGGGTATTATGTTGAGTGAAATAAGTCAGTCAGAGAAAGACAATTATCATATGATCTCACTGATTTATTTAAATCTGCTTGTTTGCTTATGTATTTATGTATGTATGTATTTATTATGTTATGTTAGTCACCATACAGTGTGAGCCTGGTGATGGGTATTAAGGAGGGCATGGATTGCATGGAACACTGGGTGTTATATGCAAACAATGAATCATGGAATATTACATAAAAACTAATTATGTGCTGTATGATCTCACTGATATGAGGAATTTGAGAAACATGACAGAGGATCATAGTGGAGGGGAGGGAAAAATGAAACAAGATGAAACCAGAGAGGGAGACAAACCATGAGACTCTTAATTTCAGGAAACAAACTGAGGGTTGCTGGAGTGGAGGGAAGTGAGAGGGCATTTCTTCATGTGTCTATTTACCATTAAATGCCTTCTTTGGAGAAATGTCTGTTCATGTCTACTGCCCATTTCTTGACTGGATTATTTGTTTTTTGGTGTTGAGTTTGTTATGTTCTTTATAGATCTCAGATGCTAGCCTTTTATCTGATATGTTGTTTACAAATATGTTCTCCCATTCTATAGGTTGCCTTTTAATTTTGTTGACTGTTTCCTTTGCTGTGCAGAAGGTTTTTGTCTTGATGAAATCCCAATAGTTCATTTTTTGCTTTTGCTTTCCTCGCCTTTGGAGACATGCCTAGCAAGAAGTTGCTGTAGCCAAGGTCATAAATGTTGCTTCCTGTGTTCTGATCTAGGATTTCGATGGATTCCTGTTTCACATTTCTGTCTTTCATCCATTTTTAGTTTGTCTTTGTGTTAGGTGTAAGAAAATGGTCCAGTTTCATTCTTTTACATGTGGCTGTCCAATTTTCCCAGCACCATTTATTGAGGAAACTCTTTCTTTTTTTTCCATTAGATGTTCTTTCCTGCTTTGTCAAAGATTAGTTGGCCATAAAGTTGAGGATCCATTTCTGAGTTCTCTATTCTGTTCCATTGATCTATGTGTCTGTTTTTGTGCCAGCACCACACTGCATGGATGATTACAACTTTGTAATAGAGCTTGAAGACCTGGATTGTGATGTCTCCAGCTTTGGTTTTCTTTTTCAATATTCCTTTGGTTATTTGGAGTCTTTCCTGATTCCCAATAAATTTTAGGATTATTTGTTCTAGCTCATTGAAAAATGTTGATGGTATTTTGATAGGGATTGGATTGAATGTGTAGATTGCTTTGGGTAGCATAGACTTTTTTTTAATCTAATCACTTTTATTGAACAGATTTTTGTGGTATTGACATGTGAAGGAAGTAAAAAAGAAATTTGAACTTAAAACGTGTTTCCTGTTATTTCCAAGGAAACCAGGAGATCAAGTTTAAGTGCCAGGTACTGTGTATACATGCCATACATTTGGGTTAGTTCTAGATTATTTTCCTAGGTTTTCTTTTTTTTAAGCTTTTGTTGCATTATGTTAGTCACCATACAATACATTGTTAGGATTTGATGTAGTATTCCAATATACATTATTTACTTATAACATCCAGTGCTTCATGCAATACATGCTCTCCTTAATACTCCCCACCAGGCTCACCCATCCCCCCTCCCCATCCCCTCTAAAACCCTCATTTTGTTTCTGGGAGTCCACAGTCTCTTATGGTTCATGTCCTCCTCTAATCCCCCCCCTTCACTTTTCCTTTCCTTCTCCTAATGTCCTTCATGTTATTCCTTATGTTCCACAAGTAAGTGAAACCGTATGATAATTTACTTTCTCTGCTTGACTTATTTCACTCAGCACAATCTCCTCCACTCCCATCCATGTTGATGCAAAAGTTGGGTATTCATCCTTTCTGATGACTGAGAAATATTCCATTGTATATATGGACCACAACTTGAAGGGCATCTTGGATCTTTCCACAGTTTGGCAACTGTAGACATGGCTGCTATGAACATTGGGGTATATATGGCCCTTCTTTTCACTACATCTGTATCTTTGGGGTAAATACCCAGTAGTTCAATTGCTCATCAGAGGGTAGCTCTGTTTTTAATTTTTTGAGGAATATCCACACTGTTTTCTAAAGTGGCTGCACCAATTTAAATTCCCACCAACAGTGTAAGAGAGTTCCCCATTCTCCATGTCCTATCCAACATTTGTTGTTTCCTGCCTTGCCAATTTTTGCCATTCTAACTGTTGCATAGACATTTACAATATCTGTTCTTTCAGTCCATGAGCATGGAACGTTTTTCCATTTCATTGTGTCTTCCTCAGTTTCTTTCATGAGTGTTTTGTGGTTTCCAGAGTATGCATACTTTGCTTCTTTGGTTAGGTTTATTCCTAGGTATCTTACGGCTTTTGGTGGAGTTGTAAATGGGATTGATTCCTTAATTTCTCTTTCTTATGCTTCATTGTTTGTGTATAGAAACGCAAGTGATGTATTGCATGGAGCACCGGGTGCATAAACAATGAATTCTGGAACACTGAAAAGAAATAAAAAAAAATAAGAATAAAAAAGAAATGCAAATGACTTCTGTGCATTTTTATATACTGCCACTTTGCTGATTTCTTGTATCAGTTCTAGCAATTTTGGGGTTTTCCTTTTGAGTTTTCCACATAAAGTATCATGTCATCTGGGAAGAGTGTGACTTTGACGTCTTTTGTCGATTTGGCTGCCTTTTATTTCTTCTTGTTGCCTGATTTCTGAGGCTAGGACTTATAGTACTATGTTGAAAAACAGTGGTGAGAGTGGGCATCCCTGTCATGTTCCTGACCTTAGGGGCAAAGTTATCGGTTTTTTACCCATTGAGAATGATATTCACTGTGGACTTTTCAAAGATGGCTTTTATGATATTAAGGTATGTTCCCTCTATCCCTACACTGCGGAGAGTTTTAGTCAAGAGAGTTTTAATCAAGAAAGGATGCCACACTTTGTCAAATGCTTTTTCTGCATTAGTTGAGAAGATCATATGGTTCTTGTCCTTTCTTTTATTAATGTCATCTATCACATTGATTGATTTGTAAATGTTGAACCACGCTTGCAGCCCAGGAATAAATCCCACTTTGTTGTGGTGAATAATCATTTTAAGGTACTGTTGGATCCTATGGGATAGGATCTGGGTGAGAATTTTTGCATTCATATTCATCAGGGATGTTTGTCTATAATTCTCCTTTTTGGTGGAGTCTTGGTCTGGTTTTGGGATCAAGGTAATACTGGGTTTATAAATGAGTTTGGAAGTTGTCCTTCCCCTTCTATTTTTTGAAGTGGTTTCAGAAGAATAGTTATTAGTTCTTCTTAAATGTTTAGTGGAATTCTCCTGGGAAGCTATCCAGCCTTTGACTCTTGTTTTTTGGGAGATTTTTCATTAGCGCTTCAATTTCCTGTCTCTTTTGGGTCTATTCAGGTTTTCTATCTCTTCCTGTTTCAGTTTTGGCAGTTATTTTTTTTTTAAGGTTGCAAAATGGACATTTTTATTTAAATTCAGTTAACTAACAGTCTTGGTAGTTTATAAATTTCCAGGAATGTATCCTTTTCTTTCAGATTGCCTAATATTTTGGCATTATAGTTGCTGACAATATATTCTTTAAATTGTTTATATTTCCTTGATGCTGGTTGTGATCTCTCCTCTTTCATTCATGATTTTATTAATTTGGGTCCTTTCTCTTTTCTTTTGATAAGTCTGGTTAGGGTTTATTGATCTTTATTTATTCTTTCATATAACTAGCTTCTAGTTTCATTGATCTGTTCTACTGCCCTTTTGGTTTCTATTTCTTTTATTTCTACTCTAATCTTTATTATTTCTCTTCTCCTGCTTGGCTTAGGCTTTATTTGCTCTTCTTTCTCCAGCTCCTTGAAGTGTAAGGGTAGCTTGTGTATTTGAGACTTTTCTCATTTCTTGAAAAAGGCTTTGTACTTCCTCTTGGGACCTCCTTTGATATATCCCAAAGTTTTGAACAGTCGTGTTTTCATTTCCAATTGTTTCCATGAATTTTTGAAATTCTTTTTTAATTTCCTGGTTGACCCACCCATTCTTTAGTGGGATGCTCTTTAAGCTCCAAGTGTTTGAGTTCCTTCCAACTTTTGCCTTGTGATTGAATTCAATTTTCAAAGTACTGTGGTCTGAAAGTAGCCAAGGAGTGATCCAAGTCTTTTGCTACTCGTTGAGATGTGATTTGTGACCCAGTACATGATCTATTCTGGAGAATGTTCCATGTGCATTCAAGAAGAATGTGTATTCTGTTGCTTTAGGGCGGAATGTTCTAAACATATTTGTGAAGTCCATCTGATCCAGTGTGTCATTCAAAGTCCTTGTGTCCTTGTCGAGCTTCTTTTTTTTTTTAAATTTTTTAAAATTTCTTTTCAGCATAACAGAATTCATAGTTTTACACCACACCCAGTGCTCCATGCAATGCGTGCCCTCCACAATACCCACCACCAGGCTCCCCCAACCTCCCACCCCCCGCCCCGTCAAAACCCTCAGGTTATTTTTAAGAGCTTCTTTTTAAATGATCTTTCCATTGCTGTGAGTGGGGTGGTAAAGTCTTCTACTATTATTGTATTAGTATCATTCTGTTTTTTTTTTTATTTTGTTATTAACTGGTTTATATAATTGGCTGCTCCCAGTTAGGAGCATAAATATTTATAGTTGTTAGATCTTATGTGGATAAGGGCCCTTGGAATAGGCCCTTTTATGTATGATATAGGGTCCCACTTCATTCCTTACTAGAGTCATTGGTTTAAAACCTAATTAGTCTGATTATGAGAATTCCCATCCTGTATTTCTTTTGATATCCATTAGCATGAATCCCTTAAATTTCTTTTTCTTTCTTTCTTTTTTTTAAGATTTTATTTGTCAGAGAGATAGAGAGAGAGAGGGGGAGAGAGAGAGAGAGAGAGAGAGAGAGAGAGAAACACAGAGCACAAGCAGAGGGAGCAGCAGGCAGAGGGAGAAGCAGACTTCCTGGTGAGCAGGGAACCTGGGACTTGACCTTAGGACCCTGGGAAGCATGACCTGAGATAAAGCCAGGTGCCTAACTGACTGAGTCATGCCGGGGACCCTCACCCCCTTGCTTTCAATCTGAATGTGTCTTTAGGTCTAAAATGGGTCTCTTGTAGACAGTGTATAGATAGGTCTTACTTTTTTATTCAATCTGATACCCTGTGTCTTTTGATTGGAGCATTTAGCCCAATTACATTCAGAGTAACTATTGAAAGTTATGAATTTAGTTCAAATTTGTTTCCTGTAAAGTCCCTATTTTTTAAATTTCATTTCTTTTCAGTGTAACAGAATCCATAGTTTTACAACACACCCAGTGCTCCATGTAATGCGTGGCATCCCTAATACCCACAACCTGGCTCCCCCAACCTCCCACCCTCCGCCCCTTCAAAACCCTTAGGCTGTTTTTCAGAGTCCATAGTCTCTCATGGTTCATCTCCCCCGCAATTTCCCTCAACTCCCTTCTCCTCTCCATCCCCCCATGTCCTCCGTGTTATTTGTTATGCTCCGCAAATAAGTGAAACCATATGATAATTGACTCTCTCTGCTTGACTTATTTCACTCAGCATAATCTCTTCCAGTCCCATCCATGTAGCTACAAAAGTTGGGTATTCATCCTTTCTGATGGAGGCATAATACTCCATAGTGTATATGAACCACATCTTCCTTATCCATTCGTTCGTGGAAGGGCATCTTGGTTCTTTCCACAGTTTGGCGACCGTGGCAATTGCTGCTATAAACATTGGGGCACAGATAGCCCTTCTTTTCACCACATCTGTATCTTTGGGGTAAATACCCAGAAGCGCAATTGCAGGGTCATAGGGAAGCTCTATTTTTAACTTCTTGAGGAACCTCCACACTGTTCTCCAGAGTGGCTGCACCGACTTGCATTCCCACCAACAGTGTAAGAGGGTTCCCCTTTCTCCACATCCTCTCCAACACACGTTGTTTCCTGTCTTG
>PISX010018212.1:0-41378 GCA_004024625.1 Mellivora capensis | reverse complement strand
TCTCTCTCTGCCTGCCTCCCTGCCTACTTGTGATGTGTCAAATAAATAAATAAAATCTTGAAAAAAATATATTGGATGAGCTTGGATGTCCATGCCTATGACAACGATAACATCTGATTTACTCTCCAGTGGCATCGGGGCCTGGGCAAAGCCGCATGGGCTCATGTAAATATCGGAATGAACCCCTAAGATGGGAGGCGTTGTTTTCTCTAAGATGGGGAAACTGAGGCTCCAAGAGGTTCATCCAGCGTCATCCAGCAAGTAAAGGGCAGAATCGGGATGTGAACGTGGTTCTTGTGGATACCAAGGGTGAGGGGGTGGGCAGGCCAGTGGTCAGACCGCAGGAGGTGCCTAAGAGTGGGCGCTTCTGCTCCTGCACAGGTGAGCCTTGGTGGGGTTACTCTAGGAGACAGAAGCCAGACACAGAAGGACGGATGCCACACGCACCCACTCACAGCAGGCACCGAGATAGGCAAGTCCACAGAGATGGCGAGTAGAAGGGTGGTGGCCCAGCCTAGAGGAAGAGAGGGGTGGGGGGCTAACCTCTAATCCCTGTGGAGTTTCCCCCTGGGAAGGTAGAAAGGTTCTGGAAAAGGGCAGTAGTGACAGTGGTACAACCATGTGAATGTACTTAATCCACAGAACTGTACACTTAAAATGGGGAAAATGGTACATTTATATTATGTATGGTTATTATGTTATGTATATTACATATGTATATTATGTTTTACCACAACTTTTTTTTCTTTAAAGATTTATTTATTTATTTGACAGAGAGAGAGAGAGATCACAAGCAGGCAGAGAGGCAGGCAGACAGAGAGGAGGAAGCAGGCTCCCCGCTGAGCAGTGAGCCCCATGCAGGGCTCGATCCCAGGACCCTGAGATCATGACCTGAGCCCAAGGCAGAGGCCCTAACCCACTGAGCCACCCAGGTGCCCCGGGAAACAAACCACTTTTTTTAAGTAGCTCTACATCCAATGTGGGAATTGAAATCATGAGCCTGAGATTAAAAACAGCATGCCTTATTGATTGAGCCAGCCAGGCACCCCAGAAACAAAAATCATTAGCATGCCCCACCCCCAGACCCTACAGAATGTGTGCCCCCAAGCCCCACTCTCTGATCTCAACTCCCTCTCACCCTGTTCAGCTCACCATGCACCTCCATCTGTCTGTCTTCACATCACAATCATCAGGGCCCCAGGGTCTTTGCACTTGTCACTTGCTCTCCTTGGCCTGCTCTTCCCTCATACACTTTTTTTTTAAAGATTTTATTTATTTATTTGACAGACATAGATTACAAGTAGGCAGAGAGAGAGAGGAGGAAGCAGGCTCCCCGCTGAGCAGAGAGCTGGATGTGGGGCTCCATACCAGGACCCTGGGATCATGACCTGAGCCGAAGGCAGAGGCTTCAACCCACTGAGCCACCCAGGCGCCCCCCACTTTTTTTTTTTTTAAAGGTTTTATTTATTCAGGGTTGCCTGGGTGGCTCAGTCATTAAGCATCTGCCTTTGGCTCAGGTCATGATCCCAGGATCCTGGGATGGAGCCCTACATTGGGCTTCCTGCTCAGTGGGAAGCCTGCTTCTCCTCCCACTCCCCCCTGCTGTGTTCCCTCTCTTGCTGTGTCTCTCTCTGTCAAATATATAAATAAAATATGTTTTTAAGATATTATTTATTTGACAGAGAGAGAGTGATCATAAGTAGGTAGAGAGGCAGACAGAGAGAGGGAGAAGCAGGCTCCCTGCTGAGCAGAGAGCCTGACTCGGGGCTCGATCCCAGGACCCTGAGATCATGGCTTGAGCCTAAGGCAGAGGCTTAACCCACTGAGCCACCCAAGTGCCCCTATAAATAAAATCTTAAAAAAAAAAAAAAAAATGAGGTCATGAGGCCTTAACCCAGGACTACTGGTGTCCCTGTAAGCAGAGCAGACACAGGGAAGGGAGGGTATCTTCTGGGGGAAGATAACGTGAAGAGACGCCCCAGCGGATAGTGTAGGAGCCGAGGAGAGAGGCCTGGGACAGATTCTTCCCCCTCAGAAGGAAACAACCCTGCCAACAGACACATTGATCTTGGACTTCCAGTCTGTAGGGAGGGAAGATAATTCATTTCTGTGGTTTTAAGCCACCTAGTCTGTGGCCCTTTGCGATGGCAGCCCCAGCAAACGAAGCCACTTGCCACCACCCATCCTACCCGGGAGCTGGTTCCAGTCTGTGTGCCAACCTGCTCCGAGGGCATCAGGGTTGCTACCTGTTTTGATACCTGCTGTGGGCCGAGGGCCTAGGACAGTGTCTGGCTCATTGCGGAGCGGGGGATGCATTTCCAGGAGTGAGTGAGCAAGAGCCTGTTGGAGTGAAGGGAGCCGCGGGGGAGCTGTGAAGGGTGGGGGGCCACCCATGAAAACCACAGGGGCTTCTCCCGCCTGGTCCCTGCTCTCCAAATACATAAGAGCTCTGCATGACATTTTATAGGAGAAGAAATCCAGGTTCAATAAAAAAAAAAACAACACAACTTTTTTTTTTTAAAGATTTTATTTATTTATTTGACAGACAGAGATCACAAGTAGGCAGAGAGGCAGGCAGAGAGAGAGGCGGAAGCAGGCTCCCCACTGAGCAGAGAGCCTGAAGCGGGGCTGGATCGATCCCAGGACCCTGGGATCACGACCTGAACTGAAGGCAGAGGCCTTAACCCACTGAACCACCCAGATGCCTCCCCAAAAATAATCTTAAAAAAAAAAAGAAAGAAATCCAGGTTCAGAGCGGGGAAGTATTCAAGCTGACTCATGACCCCCAAAGACACCAGAACCTTCAATGCTACCTTACCTGGAAAAGGGGCTGTTGCCCGTGTCGTTAAACTAAGAGGGGAGACCGAAAGGGGGGGACTGCCCAGGATTAGCCAGTGGGCCCTGAATGCAGTCACGCATATCCTTCCTTGAAAGATGGGGACCAGAGGAAAGAAGGTGATGTGACCAAGAGGCCAAGACCAGAATGATGTGGCCACAAGCCAAGGAAGCCGCAGGAAGCAAGGAGCAGGAACCCAGTCTCACCTCGTTCCTGCAGGGGGAGCACAGAGCCGCTGACACCTTGATTTCAGGGGCACTGATTTCGGAGGTCCGGCTCCAGAACCCCGAGAGAATACATTTCTGTTGCTTTCAGCCGAACAAAACCAAAAGCAAACCAGCTCTGAACAGGGCATCTGAGCCTCTTCTCCATCTGCTGCCCCTGCCCCGGGACAGCACCATCTTCCCCAGCCCGGGCTTCTCTGTATGGCTACCTTCCTGCTCCACTGACATCTGCCCCTGTCCTCCAACCTTTGTACCTTCTCTCTGTGTAGCCAGAGCCACCCAACTGTCATGTTTCTTCCTTGAAAACCCTTCCCTGCCTTCTCATTGCACTTGGGACCTCTTCCAAAATTCCTTTTTTTAAAAAAGTAAGTTCTACACCCAATATGGGGCTTGAACTCATGACCCTGAGATCAAGAGTCCCATGTTCTACTGACTGAATCAGCCAGGTACCCCCCTGGATTCCTTCCCAAATTCTTTTTATTTTTTTTAAAAAATATTTTATTTATTTGATAGAGAGAGAGAGAGAGACAGTGAAAGAGGAAATACAAGGAGGGGGAGTGGGAGAGGGAGAAGCAGGCAGGCTCCCCACTGAGCAGGGAGCCCGATGATACGGAACTTGATCCCAGGACCCTGGAATCATGACCTGAGCGGAAGGCAGTCGCTTCACAACTGAGCAACTCAGGTAACTCCCTTCCCAAATTCTTTTTTTTCTTTTTTCTTAATGATATATTTTTCTTTTTTTTTTTTTCCTTTGAGATTTTATTTATTCATTTGACAGAGAGAGATCGCAAATAGGCAGAAAGGTAGGCAGAG
Organism: Mellivora capensis; assembly: GCA_004024625.1. Taxonomy (NCBI): domain Eukaryota; kingdom Metazoa; phylum Chordata; class Mammalia; order Carnivora; family Mustelidae; genus Mellivora; species Mellivora capensis. The sequence goes on along the minus strand of PISX010018212.1, from coordinate 37,505 downwards.
AGAGAGGAGGAAGCAGGCTCCCTGCTGAGCAGAGGGCCCGATGTGGGGCTCCATCCCAGGACCCTGAGATCATGACCTGAGCTGAAGGCAGAGGCTTAACCCACTGAGCCACCCAGGCGCCCCTCCCTTCCCAAATTCTTAATGCAGTCTGTGAGGCTGCCTCGGGGTCCAGAACTGAAATGCTTGCAGGGGTCCTACAGGGTAAGGAGTGACAGCAGAAGTTAAAACCAAATCTACTGGGGCACCTGGGTAGCTCAGCGGCCTTTGGCTCGATCCTAAGATCCTGGGATCATGACCTGAGCTGAAGGCAGAGGCTTTAACCCACTGAGCCACCCAGGCGCCCCTGATTTTTTTTTTTAAGTCTGGGAAACCCAGATTTTTTTTTTTTTTTAAGATTTTATTTATTTATTTGACAGAGAGAAATCACAGTAGACAGAGAGGCAGGCAGAGAGAGAGAGAGGGAAGCAGGCTCCCTGCTGAGCAGAGAGCCCGACTCGGGACTCCATCCCAGGACCCTGAGATCATGACCTGAGCCGAAGGCAGAGGCTTAACCCACTGAGCCACCCAGGTGCCCCTGGGAAACCCAGATTTTTATGGAAAACTACTTTTTAAAAATATTAAAACTGAATCCGTTTCTAAAACACACTGAACAGGCTAGAATCTGCATGGCTACTCCATGGGCCGTCCCTGTACCATAAACCACTGGTTCTTGACCTTGGGACCAGCTATTATGAGTCCTGCTGGTCTCTATCAGACTCCCCTGAGTCTCAGGCTAGCTTTAGTTTCTCTTTCTTTTCTTTCTTTTTTTTTTTAAAGTTATATTTATTTATTTTTAAGTAATTGCTACACCCAGTGGGACTCGAACTCACGACCCCGAGATCAAGAGTCACATGCTCTTCCAACTGAGCCAGCCAAGCATCCCTAATTTCATTTTTAGTTCCTGAAATTGAGCCCAGGCTCCTTCCTTCTGCATAACCTTCTGGCTTGTTGCTCTGAATATTGCCCCACTTTGCTTCCCTTTGAGCCTATTACTGACTCATCTAATTCACAACTTTAATGGTTTTTTTAAGATTTCATTTATTTATTTGACACAGAGAGACACTGTGAGAGAGGGAACACAAGCAGGGGGAGTGGGAGAGGAAGAAGCAGACTTTCTGCAGAGTAGGGAGTCCCATGCGGGGCTCGATCCCAGGACCCTGGGATCATGACCTGAGCCACCAGAGGCCCCTCAACTTCAATATTATTATCCCAGAATAGCCTTCTCTTGCCTCCCCCAAATAGATTAGCAACCCCTCCCCTCCAGTTTTAATCACCCTTTACTCCTTTTTTTCCTAGCACTTACCACATTTGTAAGAATAGATTCATTGGGGAGATCATTTCTAGAATGTCAGTCTCCCCATCCCAGATGGTCACCTCTGAAGTGCACAGACCTGGGCTGCCTGGCTGGCCTAGTCAGGAGAGAATGGGACGCTTGATCAGGGTCGTGAGTTCAAACCCCACATGTGGCACAGAGTTTTCTTAAAAAAAACAAACAAAACAAAAACTAATTAAATTAATTAATTAAATTCAATGCACAGACCTGGCTGCTAGGCATGGCCATACGACCAAGGTATGCCCAGCTCAGCCACGGGGCTCTGATGTTGTCACTGACCAGAAGGAGGCGGGAGTGGATTGGTCTCTGGGGCTGTCAGATGCCGGCAGGCAAGGTGCTAGTCTCCTTGAGGGTTTCCAGGCTGGGACCGGGAGGATGGGGGCGGGGGGTGGGGGGGAGATGGCACCGACCAGACAGACAAGCTCAGCCTCTGGGGATGGCCAAGCCAGAAGATGGAAAGGACTAAGTGAGGCAGGGACTCTCCCTGTTGGGAGACAGGAAGCCCTACGGATGGTCAGGCAAGGCTGAAATCAACACACCTTCCCGCCCTGGGGCTAAAGGAGTCTGGGAGGGAGCTACCTGCTCCGGGAAATGCTTGCTCCTGGAATAGGGGAACCGGGAACCCATCAAAATAACTTGTTTATCAAGGCTAATAAGTTGCTTGTCAAGACTCACTTTGTGGGCCCACTGGTCCAAAGCTATTAAGTAAAACTGGCGATCGTCACCAGTCCCCTCTCACAAGATCTGTCTTGAAAGCACACAGTTCTAGCCCCCAAGCCCCCTAAGTCAGTCCCCTCCCTTGACTTCCCCCTTCTGAGACAGGAGGACTCTCAACACACTCTCTGCTTCAACAACAGGTTTTTCTGGTGGCTGTTGGGAGGCAAAAAGCTGACATTCCAATGACTATTTCTGGGCCATCTGGAGCTTACTGCAATGGGGCCGCCACCCGATTTAGAAAGCAGCTTACCTGGGCAAGTTGATTCTGATGTCAGCATGTTAAGTGTAAATCATACACCGTTCGGGTTCTTGAGAAACCCCTGCTTGACCCCACAGTTGAGAGTGGCTGCTGTCCTTCAGCTGGTCCAATGCTGCTAGCTGCCCTCCTTTCCCCTTGGAACGAAATAACTTGTTTCTTGGAGCTCTAGTATGAAGAGTTATTATTTAGAGGTAAACTGTATGCAAAATATGCACCTTTAAAAAAAAAAGATTTTATTTATTTATTTGACAGACAGAGATCACAAGTAGGCAGAGAGGCAGGCAGAGAGAGAGGAGGAAGCAGGCTCCCTGGTGAGCAAAGAGCCTGATGCAAGGCTTGATCCCAGGACCCTAGGACCATGACCTGAGCCAAAGGCAGAGGCTTTAACCCACTGAGCCACCCAGGCGCCCAAGATTTTATTTTTAAGTAATCTCTACACCCATCGTAGGGCTCAAACTCACAACCTCAAGATCAAGAGTCACATGTTCTGCCCACAGAGACAGTCAGGCACCATCCCTGTTTCAGTTTTTTAGCTGTTTTTGTTGAGAGTGAGCGAGCAGGGAGGGGCAGAGGGAGAAGGAGAGAAGGAATCTCCAATAGGCCCCACACCCAGTGCAGAGACGGACTCCAGGCTCTGTCTCCCAATCCTGAAATCAGGACCTGAGCTAAAAATCAAGAATCGGACGCTTAACCCACTGAGCCACCCAGGTGCCCCTGTTTCAGTTTTGTAAAACTGAAATCCCACATCCCGAGGCCCCATCATTCGGGGGGAAACTGGGACGTTGGTCACTGTAGGAAAGAGCTGCTCTGGGAGAGGCCCACTGGGACCCAGGCTGACCCAGGGAGCCATGGAGACAAGTGTCCATTACTCCTTTCCTGAGAGTCACAGGCTTGAGTAGGTTGGTGGACAGACTCAGTTACAAAATTCATATCTGCATAGAATGGGCAGAATAGTCCTGGGAAGGTGCACAAGGAGGTGGTTTAAGCGGCTGAGAGCCTGGGTGGAGGTGCTCAGGGAAGGGAGGGACTTTACTCCACTCTTCTGAATCCTTTGGTTTTGTGCTGTGCAAATGTATGCCCGTTTAGGGAAATACACCTATTTAGAAATAAAATGTTATTTAACACACTTTCCTTTGCAAAAGGTGTAGATCGTGTGTTTGGGTAAATCAGAGGGACTTAGAGTGTCTAACTACACCCAATTCACATGGGAGTTCTCCAAATTAATCTGCTTTTCTCTGCATTTCTTGAGTGCAGATGGGAGCTGTGGGATTCTTTTGTTTTCTCTATAGACCCCTGAACTCACAGGTAGTTTCTTAGGGCTCATTGTGCCTTTATGTATTCCTTTGAAAAGTTTGCCAGGAAGGCCCAGAATCTAAACTTCTTCCAGTGGCTACACTTCATGTCAGGGGTAAATTGCTGATTAATCATTAACTCACTTCCCCCAGCATGCATTTCTGTGTTTAGGTATTTGATCTCTTCCTAAGGAGAAGACAATTCTATTGCTGTAACAGGATGTATGCTTTTCTGTAAGTTGGCCTGGGCAGGCCCCCTCCCTCATTCTGAGATCAGCTGTAGCAACTCTTGAGCAAGGGGACACGGGGGAGGCCAGCAAGGCTCAGGGCCCCACATTTAAGGAGGCACTGGCTGTCAGGTGGCCACGTGGCACGGGCAGGCCCCTGAGAGTGCATGCCTCCTTAAATGCTGGTTCAGGAAGTCTCCACGCCTCACTCTGCTTTTCTGTCCAAGACTGAAGAGTCCTGACTCTGTGACTGACCAGGAAGTGGCCGGCCCAGTGACATTTAGTGTTCCAGAATCTCTGGGTCCTCGACTATGAAGTGGGGTTCTCTAGGGGAGCTCCCACTGGGATTTGCTCTGTGCACAGCATACTGAAAATGCCTGTTTGCTGCTCCCTTTACCATTTCTGCCCAGAGCCAAGCCCCAGGCCAAGTACCGTCTGTAGTTTATCAGTTTATCTAATTTCTTCCTTACAGACCCAGTGGAAGCTCCTGTTGCAATTCTGATTCTGCAGATGAAGAAACCAGGCTGGGAGAGTAGAAGCAGGCTCTGACCCCGGTCCTCTCTGACCCCAGCACTTTCCTCATTACCAAACACGGAGGCTTTCTTATAAATAGCAACATGGCACAGATGCTTCCAGAAATTCGGGATTAATTGGTCTGGGGTTAGGCCCAGGCCTTGATAGCTTTTCAAGGAGCTCAGCTGATTCTAACCTGCAGCCAGATTGAGAACCACTGTTCTTGAGGACTAAAAGCTCTAGACTAGCTCTAAAGAGAACTCAAAGGGGGCATTTTTAAAAAAAGATTTTATTTTAAAATAATCTCTACACCCAATTGTGGGGCTCAAACTCATAACCCAGAGATCAAAAGGCCCGCGCTTTACTGACTGAGCAAGCCAGGCACGTCGTCTCAAAGGGGGCATTTCTGAATTTCAGCCACTAAAGAGGTGTGCGTGTGTACACATACACATTACACCCCAAGTCAGGACTGCAGCTTTGCAGTTAGTAACAGAATGTGCTTTTCTCCCCCTCAAAGGCTGGGAATTGGGGTAAATCTCTTTACTTCTGTAAATCAACCAGAGCCCCATCAGAAACCCCTTAAGCAGTGATTGAGGGACCCACCCTGTAGTTTAAGAAAAAGGTCTGATGGGGTGGCGGGGAGCGTAGGTCTGGGTAGGGATGAGAATTTGCATTACAGGCCAGGCACTGCTGCTGTTGGTCCAGGGAACACACTTTGAGAACCACTGCTGTGAGCTGATTATAATGAGGTCCCCCTTAAGATCAGTCTCAGAGCCTGCAAGGTGCCTCTTATCGCGTCCTCACAGCAATGGGGTCCCATTATTACCACTATTTCATGGGAGCGATCACACAGGCTTCCCAAAGTGAAGTGACACGTCCAGGGCCACGCATCCAGAAAGCTGTGGAAGTTCTGGGTTTGAACAGAACTAAAAGCAGGGCAGCCCCGGCGCGATCCATCCCTTTGCAGACGCCCGTACAGAGCTTGAGCTCATATCCGAACCTGAGCGGCACTCCCCGGGGCTTCGGCAGCCAGAGAAACCTTCCCGCCTCCCCGGCCGGGAACACCAGCGCCCCGCAGAGCGGCCTGCGTTCCACTCCGTGGAGGCCTGGCGTCCCCTGGTGGCTGTTCGGGGAACAGCGCCACGCTCCCCTGGCGGGGAGCTCTGCTCTCCTGCGTGAGTCACCGGCATTCCTTACGAACGTGGAAAATATTATTCAGTCCATTCCGTCCTCCGAAAGAACTCCGGGTGTTGAAAGGGGGTGGGGATTTCAGAGCTGAGGAATGTAAAGGAAGGGCGGTGGACCGGGCTCTGGGGAGCTCACGGGGCTGGGGTAAAAGGGTAAAGATGGGGAAAGCGCAGCTGAGAACAATCCTGACTTTCACCTTTTGACCTTCCCAAGACTCCTGCCGAGGAATTTTTCAGGACCAGGCCTCCTGGAGCGGCTGCAAAAGGCCAGCTTGTTCTCCCAGTGCCAGTGTCTGCTTGCTGAGCTGAGCCATTTCTGCTTTGATGTATTCATTGAGTGGGTATTGTCGAGTGCCTACTATGTGCCCGCAATTTTCTAGGGGCTGGGGATACAGAAATAAACAGAATAGATTGCCTCCATGGATGCCCTCCCACTAGAGAGTGAGGAATGAATGAATGAAAGGAAGGAAGAAATAAAGAAAAACTGGAGGCAAATGAAGAAGGGGATGGGGACCTCACAGAAAAGATGACATTTAAGCAAAAAACGTGAGGGAAGAAAAAAAAGGGAGGGAGGAGAGGGAAAGAGAGAGGCAGGTATCTGGGGGAAGAGTGTTCTAGGAAGTGAGAATGGTAGGAGCAAAGGTCCTGGGGCAGGGGCCACTATGTATGTTTGAGAACTTGGACTAGGGTTTTTTTTTTTTTTTTTTTTAAGATTTTACTTATTTATTATCAGAGAGAGAGAGAGCACGCGCGCACAAGCAGGCAGAATGGCAGGCAGAGGGAGAGGGATAAGCAGGCTCCCCACTGAGCAGGGAGCCCCACTTGGGGCTTGATTCTAGGACCCCGGGATCATGACCTGAACTGAAGGCAGATGCTGGGCTGACTGAGCCACCCAGGTGCCCTTGAACTAGGTTCTTGAAAATAAAGTGGGATGTATTTACTACCCAGGATCCACTTGCTCTGTTATTAATTACACTAAACTGACTCACTTTCAAAAACAAATACTTATTTCAGCCTGATCAGGGTGGGTCGAGGAGAGCACAGGAGGTGGGAAAAAGTGAGATAGTAGCTATAAACAAGCCTCAGAGAGTTTACTTTAAAAAAGGGTAGAGGGACGCCTGGGTGGCTCAGTTGGTTGGACGACTGCCTTCTGCTCAGGTCATGATCCTGGAATCCTGGGATCCAGTCCTGCATCGGGCTCCCAGCTCCACGGGGAGTCTGCTTCTCCCTCTGACCTTCTCCTCGCTCATGCTCTCTCTCACTGCCTCTCTCTCAAATAAATAAATAAAATCTTTAAAAAATAAAAATAAAAAAAATAAAAAAGGGTAGAGAGGGATGCCCAGGTGGCTCTGTGGGTAGAGCATGCGACTCTTGATCTTAGGGTCCTGAGTTCAAGTCCCATGTTAGGGGTAAAGTTAAATTACAAACCTAAAAACAGGAAGGGGTCCAAGTGGATAAGAAATACTAAGACTTGTGTGCATGTTGATCTTAGATGGCCCTGGGATTTGGGTCCTGGAACTGCCTGTTTTCCAGAGGACCTTGTTCAGTACCAAGATTTTAATTTTTTAAAATTAATTTTTAATTAATTAATTTAGTTAATAAATTTAATTTTTTGAAGATTTATTTCTTTATTTGAGAGAGAGTGAGAGCATGAGCGAGATGGCGAGAGGGAGAGTCTCAAGCAGATTCCACACTGACTGTGGAACCCCATACAGGACTTGATCTCACCACCCTGAGATCAAGACATGAGCTGAGGGGTGCCTGGGTGGCACAGTGGGTTAAGCGGCCAACTCTTGGTTTCAGCTCAGGTCATGATCTTGGGGTCATGGGATTGAGCCCCATGTTTGGCTCTGCACTCAGTGGGGAATCTGTTTGAAACTCTCCCCCTGTTCCTCCTGCTCCTGCATGCTCTCTCTTTCAAATAAATGAATATAATCTTTTTTTAAAAAAGATTTTATTTATTCATTTGAGTGAGAGACGAAGAGAGCACAAGCAGAGGCAGAGGCAGAGGGAGAAGCAGACTCCAATGCTGACCCAGGAGCCTGACGTGGGGCTCGATCCAAGGACCTGGAGATCATGACTGGAGCTAAAGGCAAATGTTTAACCGACTGAGCCATTCAGGCACCCCAAATAAATAAAATCTTAAAAAAAAAAAAAAAAAAGACCAGCGTTGAAACCAAGAGTTGGACACCTGCTGGGACTGCACCACCCAGGTGCCCCCAGTGCCAAGATTTTAAGCAGCATCTTGATGCCCATGACTTAACTTTGGATCTCCTCTCCGCTGAGCACATCCAAATCTACAACTCTTGGCAGGGATCTCTAGCTATAATGAATTGTACAAAACAGAATCTTTGATTGAATCTTGCCCCACCAAAACCTGCTCCCTCCCATGAGGCTTCGGTAAGCACAAAAGTAGGGAGTGACTCCTATTTTCTTTTCCTCTCATTTCCCATCCAGGAGTAGCCTCCTCTGGGTTCTGGATCCCATCCCCTTCTCTACCACACACCACCTCTTGGTCTCCCTGTCTCCACCCTTGCTCCCACTGTAATGTCTTCTACCCAGTAATTCGGGGGATCTGAAAAATCCGCTAATGCCAGACCCTTACCTAACATTTTTTTTTACTGGTTTCCTATAACAACTGGAATAAAACCCAAACTCTTTTCTTTTTTTCTTTTAATTTAAAAAAAAAATTTATTTGTCAGAGACAGAGAGCAAGCACAGGCAGACAGAGTGGCAGGCAGAGGCAGAGGGAGAAGCAGGCTCTCTGCCGAGCAAGGAGCCTGATGTGGGACTCGATCCCAGGACGCTGGGATCATGACCTGAGCCGAAGGCAGCCGCTTAATCAACTGAGCCACCCAGGCGTCCCAACCCAAACTCTTTTCCAGGGGCTTCAAGATCCTCCATGATTTTCCCCTGGCCTCTGACTGCATCTCGTGCATTCTCTGGCTCCTACGTTATTATACCTTAACCCTCTAGTCACAGCCCCCCTTCCTGTGCTCCTCAAATAAAGATTCCCTTCCAAAGACATTCTGCGTGAGAGGATTTCTTCAGGATCTTTACTTGGTCAGCTCCTTCTGATCCTCCATGGTCTGCTTAAAATGTTACCTTCTTGGGGTGCCTGGGTGGCTCAGTGGGGTAAAGCCTCTGCCTTCAGCTCAGGTCATGATCCCAGGGTCCTGGGATCGAGCCCCGCATCCGGCTCCCTGCCTGCTTCTCCCTCTCTCTCTGCCTGCCTCTGCCTACTTGTGATCTCTGTCAAATACATAAATACAATCTTTTTTTTTTTTAGATTTTATTTATTTATTTGACAGAGAGAGATCACAAGTAGGCAGACAGGCAGGCAGAGAGAGAGAGAGAGGAGGAAGCAGGCTCCCCGCAGAGCAGAGAGCCTGATGCGGGACTATCCCAGGAACCTGAGATCATGACCTGAGCCAAAGGCAGAGGCTTAACCCACTGAGCCACCCAGGCGCCCCATAAATACAATCTTTTAAAAAAATGATTAAAAAAAATGTTACCTCCTTGAGAGGCCTGCCCATTCTGAAATGGCCTCCCAGCTGGACACTTTCTTGGAAACATGGCTCCCTGCTCACCTTGCTACACACACCATGATGTATCTCCACTCCTCTAGTCCTCATTAGTCTCTGTCACCTGGATTCCGGGCTTGACCCTAGCTCCCGCCTTCCTTTGATTCAATGAGCTCCTCCATAGCCTACCGATAAATTTCTTCTTTGCACAATTTAGCCAAAGGTGTTTTTCACCCTTTGCAACAAAAAAACCCTAAGGGTGGTGTGCCTGGCTGGTTCAGTTGGTAGAGAGAGTGACTTTTGATGCTGGGGTTGTGAGTTCCAGCCCCTTGTTGGGTGTAGAGAAAACTTAAGAATTTAAAAAAAAAAAAAAAAATTGCAAGAAAAGGAGGTAGGGAGGGAAGAAAGGAAAGAACGAACCTAAGGGTTAAAACCTCCATTATCAGGAGCCAAGAGAATTCTCTGAACTATATTTGAGTAATGCTTTAGGTCAATAAAGTAACAATAATAATAATTGGAGAGAGAACAACAATAACATTAAATTAATAATACTTACTGAGGGGGCGCCTGGATGACTCAGTCCTTAAGCTCTGCCTTTGGCTCAGGTCATGATCCCAGGGTCTTGCGATGGAGCCCCGCCTTGGGCTACCTGTTCCGGGAGGAGCCTGCTTCTCCCTCTCCCTCTCTCCCAGCTGTGTTCCCTCTCCCGCTGTGCCTCTCTCTGTCAAATAAATTTAAATTAAAAAATAAATAAATAAAATGAGGTCTGTATTAGCATGCAGGTTCATAGCGAGCTGTACAAAGACCATAGAGCATAGTAGAGTTTCATTTCTTAATTGTCCATATATAAAAGGGGGCAAGGGGGGCTCTGACTTGTTGTTGAGTAGCCTCAGCTTGTGGCCTCCACCTTAAGGACCAAGACAGCGGCCTCTGCCCTGGGCTCTCAGGGCGGACTAGAGGGGCGGGACGCTGTCCCTCTCTTTCAAGGTCCCAATCCAGGAAGGCGCCGGCACTATATGTACTCCCATCCCATTGGCCAGAACCTTGTCACGTGGCCACGGTTGGCTGCAAGAAAAGCTGGCAAATGTCACCTTTAATTGGGCAGCCCTGGGCTACTTTCTAGGCACATCTGGCAAAGATAACTCTCTCCGATTGCCGGCAATGTAAGCATATTCCTGTCTCTGTGAACAACGAGCCATGCCTCCTACTGACTTCCCCGTCCTGCGTGCATCCGGCATATTTAACCAACGCGCGCCCCCAGCAATAGGCGCCCACTGCCATCTGCGTCTTCACAAGGACCCATCTCAATCCACGTGACTCAGATGAGCGTGAAGTTGCTTTCCCACTTCCTGTTTTTTGGTTTTTTTAAGATTTTATTTATTTATTTGACAGAGTTCACAAGTAGGCAGAGAGGCAGGCAGAGAGAGAGAGAGGGGGAAGCAGGCTCCCCGCTGAGCAGAGAGCCCGATGTGGGGCTCGATCCCAGGACCCTGAGATCATGACCCGAGTCGAAGGCAGAGGCTTAACCCACTGAGCCACCCAGGCGCCCCGCCACTTCCTGGTTTGAGCATGTGACTGAGCACTGGCCAATCAGCGCCGCCCAGTCCATGAAGTGAAGGCACCCGGCAGAATCTCTGCCAAATTAGAGCCAACTCAGCGGAAAGATGGCCAAATTATGATGCTGGTGCTTGTGTCCCTGGAACCAGCCATGACTGAAGTGGATATGCAGCTCGTAGTGACATAAGCCAATAAATTCATTTTCTGTTTTTAAAATTTATTAATTTCAATTTTTTTAAAAAAGTAGGCTCCACATCCAGTGTGGGGCTTGAACTTAGGACCTTGAGCTCAAGAGCCGTGCCCCACCAGCGGAGCCAGCCAAGAGCCCCTCACTCTCTTTTGAGTACGATTTGAGTTGGGCTTAGGAAAGCCACAACCGAAAGAAATTCAGACTTACTAACAGCCCTTGCCCCCTCCCTCCTGCTGCCAAGCGCATAGTAAGTCATAGAACAAATGTTTGTTGAATGAATGAGTGAGTGCACGCGCGGGAATAAGTGAGACATGAGACATGAGAAGTAGTCACCCAGTGATAAAAACTCCTACGAGTTCTCCAGGAGTTCCGATGAAGTAGTACTGGGAAGGCTCATAAATAAGAAGGTGGGCTTTAAAAATTCCTTTTGCTAAATTCAAATCCTGAGGCTAAGTAAGATATATGTAAGCTCCTTCGTTTTAGTTTATTTTTGTTCCTTTTGCTTTCAGACAATCACTTAGCCCTCATTAAACAAGGAAGGTAACTTAAAACCCCACCATATTCCCCTTGGAGGGATAGAAATGAGACAAGCAGGTACAAGACTTTCTCTTCTGCAGCTTTCCAGGGATGTTTTCCTTTGTGTTTATTTTTTATGAAAAGTGTCTTACTGAGAAATCCTAAGAGTGAGCACATTAGCCCTGTCCATTTTTTTTTTAAATTTAGTTATTTATATTTAGTTTATTAATATTTTATTTAAATAATCTCTACACCCAGTGTGGGGCTCAAACTCATGATACTGAGATCAAGAGTCTCATGCTCTTATGACTGAGTCAGCTTGGTACCCCTAGTGCCATCCATTTGATAATGATTTGCTCTAAAAATAAAATTCGATTTTTCTTGGCTTTTAGATTTTTTAATAGATTTTATTTTATTATTTTTATTTTTTTGAAGATTTTGTGTATATATTTCTTAGAGCAAGAGAGAGACAGCATGAGCAGGGTAAGGGGCAGAGGGAGAAGCAGACTCCCCACTGAGCAGGGTGACCAATGCAGGACTAGATCCTGGGACTCTGGGATCATGACCTGAGCTGAAGGCAGATGCTTAACCCACTGAGCCACCCAGGCCTCTCTAAGATTTTATTTTATTTAAAGATGTTATTTATTTATTTGTCAGAGAGAGAGAGTGTGAGAGAGAACACACACAAGCAGGCAGAGTGGCAGGCAGAGGTGGAGAGAGAAGCAGACTCCCTGCGCAGCAAGGAGCCTGATGTGGGACTTGATCCCAGGACTCTGGGATCATGATCTAAGCCAAAGGCAGCGGATTAACCGACTGAGCCACCCAGGTGTCCCTTATCTTTATTTATTTTAAAGATTTAATTTATTTATTTTATGGAGAGAGAGATACAGGGAGAAAGCCCAAGCAGGGAGAGCAGTAGGCAGAGGAAGAGGGAGAAGCAGGCTCCCCACTGAGCAGGGAGCCCAATGTGGGGCTCAATCCCAGGACCACGGGATAATGAGACCAGCCAAAGGCAGACGCTTAGCCGACTGAGCCACTCAGGTGTCCCTGACTTTATTTATTTTTTAAAAAGATTTTATTTATTTATTTCTCAGAGAGAGAGAGAGGGAGAGAGTGAGCACAGGCAGACAGAGTGGCAGGCAGAGGCAGAGGGAGAAGCAGACTCCTTGCCGAGCAAGGAGCCGGATGTGGGACTTCATCCCAGGACGCTGGGATCATGACCTGAGCCGAAGGCAGAGGCTTTAACCCACTGAGCCACCCAGGCACCCTTGGATTTTTTTACTCATAAGAAAATAATATGCATATCTGATTTTTTTAATACTTTTTTTTTTTTTTTTTTAACTAAGTTCTATGTGCAACGTGGGGCTTGAACTCAGGAACCCTGAGATCAGGAGTCACATGCTCTACCAGCTGAGCCACCCAGGTATCCCCACTGTACTTGATTCTTTAATTATCAGAGATCAAACAGCCCTGAAAGGCAGTGTCCTTTTTCCCTCCAACCCATGTCCCTGTCACCTTCTCTAGGGACAGCCACATAACTAGTTTCTCTTGTCACTTCCTTGAGAGTCTCTAGCATACATAAACTCTATGAGCCACGACTCTTGATTGCAAGCAGCAGAGACCTACGCGGGCTAACTTCAAGTGCGGAGGGATCTATGGGAAGGTTACGCCACTGGCGAAGGGCAGGTGCTTACAGAATCAGTAGGAAGGATAAAAACCATCGGGAATTGAGGGAGGCTAAGCGTAGAGACTCTGCCCAGGTGAGTGTTGCTGCCACCATTTCTATAGCTGGCTACTGCTCCTGCCTGGGTTATCACACGCGGGGTAAACTTGGCATCACTGGCTGGAGAACTGAAACTCTTGGACGTCTGATCATCCAGGTCATGTGCCTGTGTGGCTTGGTAGTCGAGAGAGGTTCTCCTTGTTTGTAATTTTGAGAAATCTTACTAAATTTCTTTCCAAAAGATTGTTTCAGTCTACACTTCTAACAACAGTCCGGAAGAATTTCTGTTGCCCCAGAGGTACCAAAAGAGCATGAAGGATAAGATTCAGAGCCAGTCATGGAAGCTTCTATGTGCGCTCTGCAGCACTGCAGAAGAGATTAAAAGCACCTGACTGTTGTCAGTGGGCTGTCTGAGTCCCTATAGAATTCAGGGATCCCTTTATAGTCCTGGATAAGAAGAGAAAAAAGCCACCTGGGTAATACAAGTGTAATTGGCCCCCCACGGCCCTTGGGTGGTCCCTTTGAAGATCAGCCTTTGTGATGCCAGGAAAGGGGGAACATCTGATTTGTTTTTATCTCTATTTTTAAGCCCCGAATTTCCAATTCATTAAAAAAGAAATCCTGGGGACACCAATTCTCAAGGAGCCCATTAAGATTTGGCTTTGGGGAATTGGCTTTTGAATTGCCAAGCAAAATGAAATCACAAATAAAATTATGTCATTGTACCATTGTGTCTAAGTAGCATAAATGAATCACTTAGGTGGGGGCGGGGGCTATCAACAACAGACAACTTGATGAAGAGTGGCTTATGCTTTCTCCCAAAACAAGGAACCTGGAAGTAGGGAGCCGATGTCGCTGGGTGAATGGTACCAGAGCCAGGTACTCTGTGATCGAGTTGGCCTTGCCCTCATGGTGCTGCAATCTGGCTGCAGCCGCACCAGGCATCGAGTCAGTGTTCATGGCAGGAAAAGGTAGGGAAAGGCCTGGGGCCAGTTTCATCTGCCCCTTCTATCGGGAAAATGAACATATTCCTGGAAATCCAACAGGATAATTGGCAACCACAGCTGCAGAGGAGCTTTCCAGCTCCTAAAATGGGAGGAAGAAGAGAGTCAAAGGTTGTGGTGAGCAGTTGCTGGCTCAGCCCATTGGTTAGATCGGCCACAAGAAAAGTCAGAAAATCCACAGTGTTTGGAATATTGAAATCTCTTGTCCTTCCTTTGCTTCTTGCACCCAAATGGTGGACACTGAAATAATTTTCCATGTCTGTGAACATCCACGGGAGACTTAATAGTAATTCACTACGTGAGTTATTAAAGGCTATTAAAATGCAGTATTCATGAACTAAAATTAGCCAACTTATCCACACCGGTGTTCTGCCAAGACCATCTGGCTGCCACCCCGTGCTTGATGGCCTTGCCTTTGCATAAATAGCTGAGATTCCTACAATTTGAGGAAAAGACACTTTGTTATTGGTGTTATCTTGAATTAGTTATGGTTCTCCATAGCTGCTTCTATTTCCTGTGTACAAAAAGGTATTAGACCCTATTGTAGGCTGAACTGTGCGGTCCAAAAAGATAGGTTCAAGTCTTAATCCTCCTACTTGTAAATGTGACCTTATTTGGAAGTAGGGTAATTCAATTAAATGTAATTAAATTAAAATGAGGTCATACTGGATTAGGGTGGGTCCTAATCCAATGACTGGAATCTTTATATGGAGAGAAAACAGACCTTCACCTTCGCCCTGTTTATGGGAATGCAAAGTGGCGCCACTGGCCTGGAAACCAGCTTGGCACTTCCTCAAAAAGTTAAACATAAATTCCCTCATGACCCATTCCACTCCTAGGGATATCCCCGGAAGAAGTGAAAGCTGGTATTCAAACACTTGGACAAACAAATGTTCATGGCACGACTATTCCCAAAAGCCAGAAAAAGGAGAGACAAGCCGGGACACCTGGGTGGCTCAGTTGGTTAAGCAGCTGCCTTCCGCTCAGGTCATGATCCCAGCGTCCTGGGATCGAGTCCCACATCGGGCTCCTTGCTCGTCAGGGAGCCTGCTTCTCCCTCTGCCTCTGCCTGCCACTCTGTCTGCCTGTGCTCCCTCTCTCTCTCTCTCCCTCTCTCTCTGACAAATAAATAAATTAAAAAAAAAAAAAAAAAAAAAAAGGAGAGACAAGCCACGAGTCCATCAGCTGACGAATGGCTGAACTGCAGGTATTCTGTGGGATCTGGAAGGTTCCCCAGTCACAGGAAGGAAGGAAGCACCCGTACACGCTACGGTGTGCAGGACCCTTGAATACACTCTGAGGGAAAGAAGTCCCACATCTCGGTGCCCTTCATGTGAAGTGCCCAGAATATGCAAATCCCCAGAGATGGAAAACAGATTAATGGTGATCGGGGACTGGGAAGGAGAAGAGCCTATGAGGGGACACTAACAAGTATGGGGCTTCCTTTTAGGGTGATGGAAATATTCTAGACTTCTGTGATGCCCTAGGTGTTGGAGGTACAACGCTGTTATTGTGCTAAATACCCCCCGATGGTTACTATTATGTCATGGGAAATTCCCCTTAATTTTGAACAGGGGAGAGGTAGGGAGGGGTGGGGCGGGGACGGGGAAGGAAAGGAAAAGGAAGAACCATAAGAGTTATTGCTATATCTTGTTTACAGCCTTTGGGTAGTATCTTTTAACATTTTTTTGGAAAGTTTTATTTATTTATGTAAATAATCTTTGTACCTAACGTGGGTCTCGAACTCACAGCCCCTGGGATCAAGAGTCGCATGCTCCATCAACTGAGCCAACTAGGTGCCCCACTATCTTTTAACATTCTTTTTTAAAGATTGTATTTATTTATTTGACAGAGGGAGACACAGTGAGAGAGAACACAAGAAGGGGGAGTGGGAGAGGGAGAAGCAGGCTTCCCGCTGAGCAGGGAGCCCAACTCAGGGCTCAATCCCAGGATGCTGGGATCATGACCTGAGTTGAAGGCAGATGCTTAACGACTGAGCCACCCAGGCACCCCATCTTTTAAGAGTTTAACATTTCTTTATTCTTTTTTTTTTCTTAAAAGATTTTATCTATTTATTTGACAGAGAGCACAATCAGGGGGAGCAGCAGGCAGAGGGAGAGGGCGAGGCAGCCTCCCCACTTAGCAGAGAGCCCAATGTGGGCCTCGATCCCATGACCTTCTTATCATGACCTGAGCCAAAAGCAGACACTTAACCAACTGAGCCACCCAGTCGCCCCAGGATTTTAACATTTCTATTGAATAGGTTCCATTCTTATGAACCAATGTAAGGATATACGTGAAAAAAGATTTAGGCAGTACTGTTCACAGTGGCAAAAATGGCAAACAAAGTGGGCACCTGGCTGGCTCAGTTGGTAGAACATGCAACTCTTGATCTCAGGGTTATGAGTTCAAGCCCCACATTGGGTATAGAGCTCACTTAAAAAAAAAAAAAATTAAGGGGCGCCTGGGTGATTCAGTCGTTAAGCGTCTGCCTTCGGCTCAGGTCATGATCCCAGGTCCTGGGATGGAGCCCCGATGCCGCACCATCACTGAAATGCTCTCTGCCAGGTGATCTGGAGGGATTCTCATGTGATACTGTTAAATGAGAAAAACAGGCACAGGAAAGTGAGGATAATCTGATCTTACTTATACAAATTCCTGTGTATCCAGTATAAATATGTGTGTGTATATATGTGTATTTATATATCTATATGTATCCAAATATATCTGTGGACATGTCTTTGTATAAAATCATATGGAGCGGGGCGCCTGGGTGGCTCAGTGGGTTAAGCTGCTGCCTTCAGCTCAGGTCATGGTCTCTCAGGGCTTTCTGCTCAGCGGGGAGCCTGCTCCCCCCCCCCCACTTGTGATCTCTCTCTGTCAAATGGATAAACAAAATCTTAAAAAAAAAAAATCACATGGAGAAAAAGATGGGAGTGTATGAACTAGAGGTGAGGAGGGGAGAAAAAAGGAGAAAAGAGGAAGAAAACAGCCAGAAAAAGGAAGAGGAGAAACAGAATGATTTCATTAGAAAAGGAAAACCCTTCAATATATACGATATGGTCATGCTTAATAATCGTATATAAAATTATGTACATGTACATAATACACATGTATAAAAACTTTAAATCATAAACTTCTTTTAATGCATTATAATCAATTAAATGGAACTAGATACAGAATTAGAATTACTATTGCATTGGCTTCCTCATTACCAATTAATCCGTGATGGCTTCTTCGGGCAGAAGGTAAAACTGCATATTTGCATGAACAGTGTTTCTGGTGCATGATTTTCCCCTTATCTGGTGTTATAATATATATGTATTATAATTCAAGTATGAATTATTCAGAATTTCCCCCAACTATATCCAGAATCTTCCATTTTAATTTATGTGATTAAATAATTAATATAAGTTGCTTACAGCATCCCCGCCCCCTCAGGAAAGAGCATTCAGTCCTTGCCTGCTGGGCAACTGAGGCCTTCAAAACAGATTGGCTTTGGCCATTGGTTTCCTCGGACTTCTATGATGCAGAGAATGAACTAGGAGACAAAGGGGGAGCTATGGCCTTGACACCGATTTCCACCCGCTGAGCATCCCTTAAGGGAACCATCCCACCTTCATTGTCATTCCATTGGGTTCTCTACAGCTACATCTGGGTTTAACTCCTGCTGTGAACATGGGGACGGGGGTACTGAATCAGAGAACACTATTCATCCCGCCACTGTGACTGGTTCAGGGCTGGACACGGGACCCAAGCTGGACCCATCAGAGGATTCTTTCCCTACCTGCCTTCCTCTCTCCCTCCCTCCCTCTCTTCCTTCCTTCCTTTTTGTTTAAGATTTTATTTATTTATTTGACAAAGAGAGACACAGTGAGAATGGGAACACAAGCAGGGGGAGAGGGAGAAGCAGGTTTCCCACGGAGCAGGGAGGATTCCCTTCCTCTCTCTGTCTACTTGTAATCTCTGTGTGTCAAATAAATAAAATCTTTTTTTTTAAAGATTTTATTTATTCACTTGACACAGAGAAAGAGAGATCACAAGTAGGCAGAGAGAGAGGGGGAAGCAGGCTCCCTGCCGAGCAGAGAGCCTGATGCGGGGCTTGATCCCAGGACTCTGAGATCATGACCTGAGCCAAAGGCAGAGGCTTAACCCACTGAACCACCCAAGTGCCCCTAAATAAATAAAATCTTAAAAAAAAAAAAAAAAAAAAACTCCTGAGTTTTAGCTGGCACAGGATTGTCCAGTTGATGACTACATTTCTGACCTTTTTTGGGAATCCAAGTGTTCATATAACCAAGTTCTGAGATGTTCATGGGAGTTTATGTGAGAGGTGAGCAGAAATGATGCAAGCTCATTTCAGGTCATGACATTTAGAGGAATAGATGTGTTTCCTTTTTGCCCTTTCTCCTGTCCTTTATCACTGGCTGGGTTGCAGATGTGATGGCAGGAGCTAGTGTGGCTACCATGGACATGGAGATTGAAGTTGTGTGTGGAGTTGGTCAGTGCTACCTTAGGCCCACCTAAGTCTGGATTGGTAAGTGAGAGAAAAAGAAACTTGATTTCTCTCTCTCTCTCTCTCTTTTTTAAAAGATTTTATTTATTTATTTGACAGAGAGAGAGAGATCACAAGTAGGTAGAGAGGCAGGCAGAGAGAGAGGGGGAAGCAGGCTCCCTGCCGAGCAGAGAGCCCAATGCAGGGCTCGATCCCAGACCCTGGGATCATGACCTGAGCTGAAGGCAGAGGCTTTAACCCACTGAGCCACCCAGGTGCCCCAAGAAACTTGATTTTGTTTGAGCCAATAACTTAAGGTCTCTTTGTTATAGCAGCCAGATTGGCTTTGGCCATAGGGTCAAACTAATAAGTCTGACCTCTACCTCTGGTGGAGGCAGTTAAAAAATGTGTGGGGGAGAAGTGCTGAAACAAGGGTAATCTAGTGTTGTGGGGCTATAAATTAGGTTATGCCCTGCATAGGCTGGGATGCTGACTGATGGAAGGTTACTGAAGAGGATTCCTGAAAAGGATCCCCACAGATGGAAATTGGAGTACTGTTGGACACTTGACTTGAGTAGGATTCTTTAGCTATAAGTAACAACATCAAAATCCAACAAAGACTTTTTATCCATGGATAATTCAATGGAGTCATCCATTTATTCAACAAACATTTCCCTGTCACCTACTATGTTCCTGGCTCTGTTCTAGGTGCTGGTGATAGGGCAGTGATTAAAACAGTCAAAAACCCAAAATCAAGTAAAAAACTCTGCTGTCATGGATCTTACAATCTAGTGGGGGAGAGACTTATTATCTGACAGAACAAGAAATCCAGAAATAGGTGGTCTTATGCTGGTGGATATAGACAGAGGTTCAACATGGTTTTTAAGAACACATACCCCTTCCATCTCTTTATTCTGCTGTCCTCAGTGTGCAGACTTTGTCCTCAGCCTTATAACCTCCTAGCTGCAAGATGGCTGCCACAGCTCCAGGCATCACATTGCAGGCACGTTAGCCTAGTAAAAGAACAGGGACTGTTTCCTCCTGTGCAGCTCTTTTGTTTTTCCCTAGAAGGAAAACTTTCTCAGAAATCCACAGATTTTAAGTTCCATTTTCTAGAATCATATCATATTCCTGATAAAATCACTGGTAAAGTGTAGGAGACAACCAATGACTAGCTGAAATCTGTGGTTTTCAAACTCTTAAATATTACAGTGCCCCAAAGAACTTTGGTTTATATTATACACACACACACACATATTTGACAGATCACAAGTTGGCAGAGAGGCAGGCAGAGAGAGAGGGGGAAGCAGGCTCCCCACTGAGCAGAGAGCCCAATGTGGGGCTCAATCCCAGGACCAAGGGATCATGACCTGAGCTGAAGGCAGATGCTTAATGACTGAGCCCCTTTAAAAAAAAAAAAAAAAAAAAGAAGGAAGTGGCTATTGGGTAGGCAACTGATAGTGTTTGCCACAAATTGCTCTATAGTGGTGGTTTTTTTTTGTTTTTTTTTGAAGATTTTATTTATTTATTTGACAGAGAGAGAGATCACAAGTAGGCAGAGAGGCAGGAAGAGAGAGAGAGAGGAGAAGCAGGCTCCCCGCTGAGCAGAGAGCCCAATGCGGGGCTCGATCCCAGGACCCTGAGATCATGACCTGAGCCGAAGGCAGAGGCTTAACACACTGAGCCACCCAGGTGCCCCAATAGTGGTGGTTTTCAAACTCACTGCATCTCATAGGGAGAAATACATTTAATGTACATTATACACATGCATACAACAGAAAGAAAAGTTTTATAAAATACTTAGCCTTACAACATGCAATGCCCTCTGATATTTTCTATTCCTTTTATTCCATTCTCTTTTATTAAGAAAAAAAAAAGTGCTGGCCATAACCCATTCCATTCGTTTCATGACTCACTGGTGGGTCATAATCCTCAGTGTGAAAAATATTGCTCTCCAGGGACTTGCTGATTGATTGGACAGAGGGGCTGGACTGATGTATCCAAGATGAATGGCATTAAATAAGAATTGCCTCAAAAGTTGATGAGGGAAATTCCTTGAGATGCCCATGTTGACCTTGCCTTTTTTTCTATTGCTTGTATTAATTCCTTTATGTTTAGCAAGGGGAAGTAGGTTCAACTCAAACAGACTTAAGTAAAAAAAAAAAAATAAAGAATTCATTGACTTACAGACTAGGAAAGCCCAGGAGTTTCACCAGCTTCAGGCACAGTTGGGACCAGGTGCTGTGGGGGTTATCTGTCAGTCTCTACCTATAAACTCTGATGCCCTCCATATTGGCATTCATCTCAGGCAACAGTGGCTCCCTTCAGCTTCCTGACTACAGAAAGAGCAGTGGAAAGGGGCACCTGGGTGGCTCAGTGAGGTGGGTATCTGACTCTTGGTTTCCGCTCAGGTCATGATCTCAGGGTTGTAGGAGGGAGCCCCATGTTGGGCTCCTCTCTCAGCGTGGAGACTGGGTGGGATTGTCTATTTCCCTCTGCCCCCTCCCCCCAACACTTGCTCTCTCTTTCTCAAAAAACAACAGAAGAAAGAAAACTACATCTTCCTGGTGATTCTACAAAAACGTCCTTGTGCTGGTGCTCATTGGCCAAGCCTGGGTTGTGTGTCTACCTTGGGAAGGGGTTGTTGAGGTCAGCTTCAGCTGAACCACATGGGATGAGGGTGGACAGACTGTGCTTCCCCAGTGGAGAGCTGAGAACCTGTTGCTTGAAGAAGGGGAGAGGATTATAATAAGCAGGCAACTCCAGATATTGACTACCCCAAGCTCCACAAGGAAACAGGAAAATGTTGGGTCTCGAGCACCATTATATTCCCAGTGACTGGCACAGACTAGGCTCAGGAAATACTTGTTGTATGAAAAGTCCTATTATGTTTGTGTGATAGAGGCCCCTGGGCCAATCTGCATGTTTCAAAAGGTAAGAGAAGTAAGGATAGACCAATGGAAGAGAATAGAGAGGTCAGTTTAGACTAACACATCCATGGCCAACTGATTTTCAATCAGAGCATTAAGATAATTCAGTGAGGGGTAAAAAAGTTTTGTTGTAGAAAATAGAATAGAAAAATAGAAAAATCAAAATTAGAAGCTCCTAGAAGAAAATACAGGACCATGTTGGGGTGGGCAAAGATGTTTTATTTTATTTTATTTTTTTAATTTTTAAAAATTTATTTATTTGTCAGAGAGAGAGAGGGAGAGAGAGAGAGCGAGCACATGCAGACAGAGTGTCAGGCAGAGGCAGAGGGAGAAGCAGGATCCCTGCCGAGCAAGGAGCCCGATGTGGGACTCGATCCCAGGACTCCCGGATCATGACCTGAGCCGAAGGCAGCCGCTTAACCAACTGAGCCACCCAGGCGTCCCTATTTTTTATTTTTTAAAGATTTTATTTATTTATTTGACAGAGGGAGAGATCACAAGTAGGCAGAGAGGCAGGCAGAGAGAGGGGGCTGAGCAGAGAGCCCGCTGTGGGCCTCGATCCCAGACCCCGAGATCATGACATGAGCTGAAGGCAGAGGCTTAACCCACTGAGCCACCCAGGTGCCCGGCAAAGATGTTTTAGACAGGACACCACAAGCACTAACCACCAAAGGAAAGCATTTATTTATTTATTTTATTATTGAGAGAGAGAGAGAGAGCAGTGTGAATGGGGGAGGGGCGCAGGGAGGGAGAGGGAGAGAATCTCGAGCAGACTGCCCGCAGAGCATGAGGCCAGGCTTGGTCTCACAACCCTGAGATCATGACCTTAGCCAAAACCAAGAGTGGGACACTTAACCCAGTGAGCCACCCAGGAACTCCATATGTTCCTTGACAAACTCGTTTCTTTTCATCCTAGCCCCAAACTGGAAACAGCCCAAATGCCCACCAGTTGCTGAATGAATTAACAAATTATGATGTGTTAATATAGGGACTTCATTTTGTCACTTCCTTCTCGCTGGGACCTAGAATTGCTGCCTGCCCAGCACATAGCAGGCAGTGAAGTAAGATGACATTGGGAAGGTTGTTGATTCTCCACTTTGATCACACAGCATCTGTAATAATAAGATCATGTAAATATTCCCCACTACAGAACAGCTGTTACTGGGCCCACAGAAAGGGAAGTAGAACTTCGCCTATGGTTCCATCTTCTGCCAAGTGGCCCCGAGCCTGGGACTGCAGTCAGATCTTCTCCTGCTGTCCCCCATTGTGGCAGCACCTTTCTACCAATGGCGTGCTGGAGCTGGCCTGTCCCAGCCCGAAGAAAGGGAACCTACATCTCTCTTTCCTTTTCCCTGCTCTGTGGCCTCACGCTGGCAGCTTGAAATTGGCCATGGAAGGAGTATTAACATCCCCCCAACTGGAACACACGACAAATCAGGGCTTCTTTCCAAGACACCGTTGACCCTTTACAGGCACGCCACTGCCGACTGCTGTCCTTGATCCCTGGCTGCCTCCTCTGCTGGCTTCTCAGATTTTCCGTAACGTGTGTAACCAATTCCCCACACCAAATTCCCACAGCGAGTATTTAAAATCCTCGATAGAAGAGATGCGTTTCTTTACCTTCTGCTTTTAGGACATCTAGGTCCTTTGTAATGTAATTTGGGTGAGAAAAAATGGACTTTCTGCTTTATGTTATTTTTCACTGAGCCTGTTGACTTCATGTTCTAATTTCTTGTTCTTCTTTCTGCCCGGGCCTGCTGCCCATATGTCATGCATTCTTAGGTTAATTCCACCGTCTCTTGCATACCATGCCTTTTTGCTTGTTTTGGTTTCCATTTTCATTTTTCTGGCATGCATCTTGAATTCATTTTTGTTAGAAGGGTGAGGCGTGTTTGATATGGAAATGGAGGTCTAAAGCACTTAAAAAAATTTTTTTTTCCAGCACGTTTTGCTGGAAAAGTTCAGCTCCATATTTTGAAGGATGTCCTTGTTTTGGTATTTACACACATTAATTTGGTCTTTGGCCATGTTTCTTCTATTTTTCAGCATATTCACAGGCATAATGTTTTTTTCAATAGCCATATTTAAAAAAAAGATTTTATTTATTTATTTGATAGACAGAGATCACAAGTAGACAGAGAGTCAGGCAGAGAAAGGAAGGGAAGCAGGCTCCCCGCTGAGCAGAGAACCCGATGGGAGACTCCATCCCAGGACCCTGGGATCATGACCTGAGCTGAAGGCAGAGGCTTTAACCCACTGAGCCACCCAGGCATCCCATCAATAACCATATTTTTAATCTCTAGAAACCTTTTCCTGTTGTCTGATCATTTCTCTTTTTCATTATAGCCCGTTCTTGTTCTGAGGTACCTTCCTTATTATTTTTTCTTAATTTTAAAGATTTATGTATGTATCTGAGGGCAGGGGAGAGAGAGTGAGAGCGCACATACAAGGGGGGCTGGGGAGGGGCAGAGAAAATTCCAAGCAGACTCCTCCATCAGACAAGAGCCAGGCATGGGACTCAATCTCAGGACCCTGAGATCATGATCAGGGCAGAAACCAAGAGTCTGACGTTTAACCGACTGAGCCAGCCAGGAGCACCTGAAGTGCCTCCTTTTTTTTTTTTTTTCTTTTTCTAAGGTTTTATTTATTTATTTGAGAGAGAGTGAGAGAAAGAAGGGAGGGTCTGAGGGAGAAGCAGATTCTGATGTGGGGCTCAATCCCAGGACGCTGGGATCATGACCCGAGCCAAAGCAGACGCTTAATGACTAAGGCACCCAGGCGCCCCAAGAAAAAAAATTTTTTTTGGCACAAACAACATTACAACAACAATAACCAAAATAATATACAGCTTTCAGACCTGTTGTTTTGGTGAGGCTGCAGGAAAAAGACAGGGCATACACTCCCCCCCCCAGCAACCTCTGTGGGGCAACTTACCAATATGTATCAAAAGTACTCTGCAGGGCACATGGCGGGCTTAGCTGGTGGAGCATGTCCCCCTTGGTCTCAGGGTTGTAAGTTCGAGCCCCACGTTGGGTGGAGAGATTACTTAAAAAAAAAAAAAGCACTCTGGAATTTCTGATCCAGAAATGCTGCTTTTGGATATTTGGGTCACAGATACACCTGTACGCATACAAGAGAAAGTGAGGACAAAGATTTTCATTGCAGAATTACTGGTCATTGCCAGAGGGGAAACCATCAAAGTTTCCATCTGTAGGGAATGAAATAGGGACTCATGGGATGGTATACAGGGATAGAGAAAGAAGAGGAAGTTCTCTTTTACTGCTATGGAATGATCTCCAGGATATATGGTTGAATGAAAAAATTAAAAAGTGCAGAAAAAGTATATACAGAAGGCCACCTTTTGTATAAGGGAGTTAAATATGTATATTTACTTAAAGAAATACAGGAAGTATTCCCAAGACTAACAAACCTGTTTACCAGTGGTGTAGGGGAGAGGGAGGAAGTGGGTGGACAGGGATGGGTGGAGGTCAGTTTTCTCAGTGGATTGCTTTTTATATCACTTTGCTTTTTTTTTTTTTAAGATTTTATTTTTAAGTAATCTCTACATCCAATATAGGGTTTGAACCCAGAACCCCGAGATCAAGGGTCACATGCTTTACCAACTGAGGCAGCCAGGCACCCCTCACTTTGCTTTTTGAACCTTATGGATATTTTTTTCTTTTTTTAAGATTTTATTTATTTATTTGACAGACAGAGATCACAAGTAGGCAGAGAGGCAGGCAGAGAGAGAGGGGGAAGCAGGCTCCCTGCGGAGCAGAGAGCCTGATATGGGGCTGGATCCCAGGAACCTGGGATCATGACCTGAGCTGAAGGCAGAGGCTTTAACCCACTGAGCCACCTGGATATTTTTTTATTAAAGAATTAAATAGAGGGGCACCTGGGTGGCTCAGTTGGTTAAGCAATTGCCTTCTTCTTCTTCTTCTTTTTTTTTTAAAGATTTCATTTATTTATTTGACATAGAGAGAGAGCACAAGTAGGCAGAGGTGTAGACAGAGGGAGAGGGAGAACTAGGCTCCCCACTGAACAGAGAGCACGATGTGGGGCTTGATCCCTGGACGCTGGGATCATGACATGAGCTGAAGGCAGATGCCTAACTGACTGGGCCACCCAGGTGCCCCAAGTGACTGTCTTTTGCTCAGGTCATGATCCCGGGGTCCTGGGATGGAACCCTGTGTGTCAGGCCCTCTGCTCAGCAGGGAGTCCGCTTCTCCCTCTTCCACCCTCCATCTTCCTCTTCCTCTTCCTGGCTTGTGCTTTCTCTTTCTCTCAAAGAAATGAATAAAATCTTTAAAAAATTATATAGAAAAAAATGTAAAGCCAAAATCTATCGATCATTTATTATGTGCCAGGTTCTAGGATGGAGGCTTTTTATACATCATCTCCTATAGACCTCAGGCCAAGAAGCAGGAGTAAAAATCCCATTTATAGAGGGAGAGACCGATGGTCAGAGAAGTTAAGTTACACAGGTGAGTTGGGACTCTGTGATTTGAACAGGGGTATGTCTGACTTGAGATCTTTGCTCTCAGCCCTATGCAGGCTATGGCAATTATTAACTCTAGGTGGACCCCAGTGGTTAATGTTTAACAACATGCACACTTTACCTCCTTTTTGCATATTTTATTCTCATCTTCCTGTGTCCCCACCCAGTCCCTGCCCAAATGAACACATAATCCTGTGTCATTGTCACTGTAGGGAAGTTTCCATTTTCTACTTGTTAGATAATATTTCCAACCTTAGCCAAGACAAGCAGAGGAGAGGGCTGCACTCTGGGGTGCTTGCCACTGGGGCCCCTGGGTGGCTCCGTTGTTAAGCGTCTGCCTTCGGCTTGGGTCATGATCCCAAGGTCCTGGGATCCAGCCCTGCACTGGGCTCCCTGCTCAGCAAGAAGCCTGCTTCTCTCTCTCCCACTCCCCCTACTTGTATTCCCTCTCTTGCTGTCTCTCTCTCTGTCAAATAAATAAATAAAATCTTTAAAAAAAAAAAAAGATTCTTTCCCCTCCCTCTCCCTTTGCTCCTCCCCCTGCTCCTACGCACTTGCTGCCTCTTTCTCTGTCTCTCTCTCTAATAAATAAATAAATAAAATCTTAAAAAAAAAAGCGTGCCACTTGATCAGGAAAGAGAGCTGCGCCAATGGTCATTCATTAAGACAAGAGGCAGGCAGAAAAAAAATGTGACTAATCTTGCTCCAACATCAATATGAACCAGATTGATCTCTTTTAAACTTCTTAAAAAAGATTTTTCTTATTTATTTATTGAGAGACAGAGTGAGCAGGGAGACAAACAAGAGCCCGACGCAAGGCTCAACTCCACCACCCAATCACCCCAAGGCCACGACCAGAGCTGAAAGCAAGAACCAGATGCCCAACCAGTTGAGCTCCCCAGAAGCCCCCGACTTGATATTTTTTAAAAAATGTGACCCAATTCATTGTTCCCTCTTTAGAAATTGTAACAGGTGTGCATTGGTTTCTTGTGGATGGGGGGATAAACACCCATCACAAACTTGGTGGCTTAAAATGACAGAAGTTTGTGCCTTCAGGCCTCTGGAGGTGAGAAGTCCCCAAGTAAGGTGTCCACGGGTGTAGCTCCTTTTGGAGGCTCTGAGGGAGCATGTACTCCTTCCCTGTCGCTTAGGTTCTGGTGGTTCTCAGCAAAGGATTGTCACCAAGGATGGTGTTCCTTGGCTTTATGACCGTGGGGCTCTGATCCCCTGCCTCTGTCTTCACACTCCTTCTCTGTGTCTGTCCTCTAATAAGGGTACCCGTTATTGGATTTGGGCCCGCTACGGCACTTTGAGAAACACAGGGGCAAGAAGGACATCCTGAAGCAGGTCATACATAGACCCTCTGGTGAAAGGTGCCCTCCCTGCGCTGGGAGGAACGAGGCACCCTTATCTCAGAAGACGGAGGGAAGCCAGGAGAATCTGAATGGACGGGCTGTGCTACGTTGCCCTGTTTGCTACTCTTAGCTCACATCCCTTTTTGTCCTATCGCATTTTCCCACAACTTTCCCCTTATCATCAAACCTAGTATAAAATACTCAAGCGTAACTGTTTGCTTGGGTCTTCATTTCCTTGTAAAAAATTTTGTATCCTGTAAAAATTATATTAAATGAATCTATATGTTTTCCTCTTGTTAATCTGTCTTTTGTTTTGTGGGGGCTCCAGCTGAAAACTTGAAGGGGTAGAAGGAAAAGATATCGTTCTTCCCCTCCATTAACTGGATTATATCTGCAAAGGCCCTATTTCCAAATAAGGTCACACTCTGAGGTGCTGCAGAGATGTTAACTTTGGGGGACACTATTCAACCCAATCAGAGTGTGACAGCATTTTTTTTTTAGATTTTATTCATTTATTTATTACAGATTTTTAAAAAGATTTTATTTATTTATTTGACGGAAAGAGAGAGAAAGATTTTATTTATTTATTTGACGGAAAGAGAGGGGGGACACAGGCTCCCCGCGGAGCAGAGAGCCTGATGTGGGGCTCGATCCCAGGACCCTGAGATCATGACTTGAGCCGAAGGCAGAGGCTTTAACCCACTGAGCCTCCCAGACATATATATATATATATATATATATATCAATATATATATATATATACACACACAATCTTTTTTAAAATAAAAGATTATGTTGTCATGTTTGTTGATTCTAAAATTTGAGCAAATAGCATCCACAGTACAATCATGTCGAGACAGCAGCATCAAGTTTCCTCTGGGAAAACTCCCCTTTCTCTATCTCAATCCATGCAGTTAGGAGGAGCTAACCCCATTCTCTGGCTTGACAAGTGGACATGTGACCAGACAGCCCCGGTCAAGGGGCACCTGGGTGCATTAAGCCTCTGCCTTCAGCTCAGGTCATGGTCTTAGGGCCCTGGAACCGAGCCCTGCATCACGCTCTCTGCTCAGCACCTGCTTCCCCCTCTCTCTTTGCCTGGCTCTCTGCCTACTTGTGATCTCTCTCTCTGTCAAATAAATAAATAAAATCTTTTTTTTTTTTTTTTTTTAAAGATTTTATTTATTTATTTGTCAGAGAGAGCGAACACAGGCAGACAGAGTGGCAGGCAGAGGCAGAGGGAGAAGCAGGCTCCCTGCTGAGCAAGGAGCCCGATGTGGGACTCGATCCCAGGATCGCTGGGATCATGACCTGAGCCGAAGGCAGCTGCTTAACCAACTGAGCCACCCAGGCGTCCCATAAAATCTTAAAAAAAGAAAAAAAAGAACATTCTGTCATCCTGACCATAGTGATTAGTTCAGAGGATGAGCTGGTGACCCCAGTCGAGCCCATCAGAGCCTTTGAGATTCAGTCCTGGGCTTTTGCTGGAGCCATTAGCACCGAGTTCCTGTTTGCATGGGTTCCCAAACTGAATATAAAGCTGGAGATCCAAGGCCCCCACCGCCTACCCCAGGACTGATAGGCTCCCTGGTGTGAAGTCAAAACAAAGGAAATCAAGGCCAAGGGGTGGACAAGATAGATTCCCAATGATTTTGTCTGAGTTCCTAGATCCTGCTGTCCTTGAACTCAGTCCTTAATCTGGACCACCAAGGATAAACCAATGAACTCTTTTTTAACCCAGCTTGAGCAGAGTTTCTGTTATTTGCAACTCAAAGAGTCCTGACTGACTGAACATCCCTTCAGTTTCCTTGAATTTCCCATTGATGGCTTGAAGGTGAATGAGAAGGGAGGGCTTGCTAGCGAACCATGTCAAAGGAAGGGAGCCCTTTCAGGTTACCAGATTCCATGGGGTTCTGTGCCTTGCTTCCTCTTTGAGTTATTTTGCAACTCTGTAATTTGTACAAAACTGGTAATAATGCAAATGATTCTTGCCCATAGAGATGCAAACGAATTTTGTCCGGGGGAGACCCAATTGCTGTGCAGTCTATGGAGGAGATGGTTGGTTCCAAGCACTGTGTGCTGCCCTGGGGACATTGACCTATTCTGTGTCTATCAGTGATTTTATCTCAGCATTCCTGACTGCCTAAATATGTCTATGGATTCTCCTTTGATTCAATATTAACATTCCTTTATTTATGTATTTATAAAAATATTTTATTTGAGAGCGAGAGAGCATGAGGAGGAGGAGGGAGAGGGGCAGGGACAGAGGGACAAGCAGACAACATGCTGAACTCCGAGCCTGAGGAGGGGCTCAATCTCACAAACCTGACAGCCCAAAGCAAGACTCTGATGCTTAACCAACTGAGCCACCCTGGCACTTCCCTCCCTGCATGGGTGCTATTTTAGATACCGTGATGAAGGCTTCTCTGAGAAGGTGGTATTTTAAGCAGGATGTTGGGCCTCGGTTTTTCATCGATAAAACAGCTTCTAGACTTTCTAGGACTTATTTCCAATGAGTTTATTGATTTTTCTTTCAATCAAACGAGTAGCTCTGCACTGATCTCATTGACAGTTTCGCTTTACAGCCATTTTTCGGTGACCAATAACAATAATTGAGAAGCCAGCTGGCAAGGAGCCAAGTTTTTGTTCCTTTGGTCGGCCCAGCATCTCCTGTGCCCTCCTCTGGTCACAACAGCCCAGTTTTCTGTTGGGGAGCCAGCCCTTCTCCACTCTTAGTCCGTGTGGTTTGGGAGGACTCTTCTTTTTTTTTTTTTTTTTTTAAAGATTTTATTTATTTATTTGACAGAGAGAGAGATCACAAGTGGGCAGAGTCAGGCAGAGTCAGGCAGAGAGAGGGGGGAGCAGGCTCCCCGCTGAGCAGAGAGCCCGATGTGGGGCTCGATCCCAGGACCCTGAGATCATGACCTGAGCCGAAGGCAGCAGCTTAATCCACTGAGCCACCCAGGCGCCCTGGGAGGACTCTTCTATCCCCAGGATCCAGGAGTGGGCGTGGGACATAATCAATGAAAGCATCATCTCTCAGGCCGAAGTGACTGGCTCGAGCGATTCGGGCCAAGCCAGTGAGAGCCCTTCTCGGGAGTTTTCTTGGAACCTTTGTCAAAGGGATTTCCTCTTTCCATTGGGGCTGAGGCTGGTGTGAAGGAACCGGAAGCAGCATGTGGAGAAAGCCGCAGGAGGGTGAAACCAGCATGGAGAAAAACGCCTAAGAGGATAACAGACAACCGTGGGCCCCTGGCTTCAGTTGCCCCTCATAACTCCCCGACTTTTTGTTTAAGCTTGTTTGGGTCGGGCTTCTATTGCTTACAAATAAGGACTCCTGACTAATAGAAACCTCGAGTCATTATGGCAAAATGCTCTAACTGCTTCTAAGATATGATCAGTTTACCTAGATTACCTCCATAATTATTTTGTTATTGCTTAGTGAGTGATAGCGGGGAGCCAGTCTTTGGAATCAGAGATAAGTGAGTTCAGGTTACGTCTCCCCTACTTACGGGACGCCTGGGTGGCTCAGTCGGTTGAGTGTCTGTCTTCCGCTGGGGTCATGATCAGGGTCCTGGGATCGAGCCCTACTTTGGGCTCTCGCTCAGTGGGGAGTCTGCTTCTCCTTCTTATTCTCCCTCTGTTCTCTCTCTCTGTTGAATAAATAAAATCTTAAAAAAAAAAAAAAAACCAACAACACAAAAACTCCACTACTTACTCTATGGGTGAGCTTGGGGACGTGTGATCAAGCAGACAGAACTGTTCATTTAGTATCTCCAGGCTCAATGGGGAGTCACAGGCAAGACGAAATATTGCCCTGCCTGTAGTCTAGCGGGGGAGTTAACTTTTTCTGGATCTCAGTTTGCTCAGCTGTCCAATGGGTACAAGCATAGAACCTGATTTTCCCTATTGCTGTATGAAATACTGCTATCTTGTTATATTTTTTTTAAGATTTTATTTGACAGAGAGAGATCACAAGTAGGCAGAGAGGCAGGCAGAGAGAGAGAGGGGGAAGCAGGCTCCCTGTTGAGCAGAGAGCCCAATGCGGGGCTCGATCCCAGGACCCTGAGATCATGACCCGAGCCGAAGGCAGAGGCTTAACCCACTGAGCCACCCAGGCACCCCTGCTATCTTGTTATTGCTACTTTTTGCTGTAGATGCGATCAAGAATCCTCATAGTTTTAAACTCCCTTTCTGTAAGCTGGACTTGGCTTCTTTCATTTATACACCGTATTTATTGGTCACCCTCTTCGTACCTGTCAACCCGGAGTAAAGGGGGTGTGTGTTCAAATCCTAGCTCTCCCACTGCTCAGTCTTGGCCAAAAGGCTCAAGCCCCTGAGGCTTAATTTTAGGAAAGAGAGGTGATAAAACCTAGGTCAAGGTGAGAATAAAAGGAGAGAGAAATAAGCAAAAGGGAAATTAAAAACATAAGGAGCAGGTTAAAGAGGAGGACAAGCAAATTACAAGCGTGTCATAAGCATTTCACGGCTGTTTGTCCCGCCCGTCCTCTCGCTGGAGCCCAGACCAGAACCACGCTTTGTGCTTGCGACGTTCTTCCTCTATTACTTGGCCGGGTTGAACTCATGCTGCTTCCTTTCTCCTTAAATATCCTTTCCTCTGGACAGGATGTTCCTGAAGGAGGCCACGAAGCAGAACATCTCTGCTAACTTTAGTTTGCTATTTCCAGCCTAAATTTGTTCCTGGACATATCCACCATGGACAGAGTATCCTCTTCAGGTTGGACATTTCTTATTTATTTATTTATTTATTTATTTATTTATTTGACAGAGATCACAAGGAGGCAGAGAGGCAGGCAGAGAGGGAGGGGGAAGCAGGCTTCCTGCCGAGCAGAGAGCCTGATGCGGGGTTCGATCCCAGGACACTGAGATCATGACCCGAGCCGAAGGCAGAGGCTTAAACCCCCCGAGCAACCCAGGCGCCCCGAGGTTGGACATTTCTTGCACGATGCACCAGGGTTTTGTGGGACTTAAAAGCTTAGTTTCACTAACATCTGAGCCTTAAAACCTGGTGTGCATCTGGGGGAGAATGTCTCATCTAGTCTAAAGAGCTCTAAACTGGAGAAGACAGGGCATGGTGAATGCATTTTCTGCATTCCTTTTTTGATGCACATGGGGGAAAAACCACAATAACAAAAACTACACACACACAAACACACACACAACTGTTCCCTCTGGAGGACTGAGAAGCTCCGGTATTTATGTACTGACTCCTGTATCTCATCAGTGCCCCTGGTGGCATCAGATCCCTGGCACTTTTTGTGGGCTGCCCTGCAGCCAGTGCTGGGAGACCCGGGTATGTGGGGGGCAGGGGATGAGAGCCAGGACTGTCTGCCATGGTGGTAGCTGACCTTGGAGGTGGGTCAAGGGGATCTGGGATGGGGCGCCAGGAGCGCCAGCCACAAATGAATACATACATTGGCTTGTGGAATTGGGAACACAGGGGCAAGTCTGGTTTCAGGCAGTGCTGAGTCAAGGAGCTCAGATAAGGCCAGCAGGACCCGGTTTCTCATCAGGCTTTAGTTCTTCTGACACAGTGTTGGCTTTATTCCCCACAGTGGCTCCTGGCAGATTCAGGCCTCATCCTCCCTCTCCAGGAACCCCAGTAGAACAGAATGTTTATTTTCTAATATTTGAGCTGACGTTCATGGCCTGAGTCGAGGGACAAGCGCGGCCCCGCTCACGGTCCAGGAGCCACGATTCTCTGATGAGCCAGATCTGAGTCACGCACAGGGGTGGGCTGATAAATAAATCTAACAACAGGCTTTTCGGGAAAGTAAAAGCTTCGATTTGAGGGTTTTGCCCGTTTCTGCAGTGTGCACACTCCCACCACAGCCAATTTGAGTTATTGACATGAGGTCACCTGGCTCACCAAACTCCTGTCTGCTCACCAGCTCTCCGAGTCTGCTGGAGTGAGCTCAAGCTCACTGCCAAGTCTTGAGCCGCACCCCATGCTTTCCACATGGATGAGAGTCGGAAAGCAGCAGTTTCTTAAAGACAAGTCTGAGAGGGGCGCCTGGGTGGCTCAGTGGGTTAAAGCCTCTGCCTTTGGCTCAGGTCATGATCCCAGGGTCCCCGCATCAGGTTCTCTGCTCGGCAGGGAGCCTGCTTCCTCCTCTCTCTCTGCCTGCTTCTCTGCCTACTTGTGATCTCTCTGTCAAATAAATAAATAAAATCTTAAAAAAAAAAAAGACAAGTCGGAGAAATGTTGGGAGGACAAGAATGGAGAGATGCTTTACTGACAAAACCAGCCTTAATGACCTCAACATCTTACAATAATAAGCGATTGGGGGCACGCGGCTGGCTCAGTTGGTCAGCATGTGACTCTTGATTTTGAGCCCCAGCTTGGGTGCGGAGGTCACTTAACAATCAAATCTGAAAGGGGCGCCTGAGTGGCTCAGTCGGTTAAGCGTCTGACTTGATTTCGGCTCAGGTTGTGATCCTGGCGTCATGGGATCCAGCCCTGGTCAGGCTCCTCGCTCAGCGCGGAGTCTGCCGGAGACTCTCTCTCCACCCCCTTGGCCCCTCCCCACCCTCTGTCTTTAAAATAAAACAAACCAGGCGCCTGGGTGGCTCAGTGGTTTAAACCTCTGCCTTCGGCTCAGGTCATGATCTCAGGGTCCTGGCATCGAGCCCCACGTCGGGCTCTCTGTTCAGCAGGGAGCCTGCTTCCCCCCATCTCTCTCTGCCTGCCTCTCTGCCTACGTGTGGTCTCTCTCTCTGTCAAATAAATAAATAAAATCTTTAAAAAATAAAACAAACCTTTTATTTATTGATTTGATAGAGAGAGAGCTCAAGCAGGGAGAGCAGCAAGCAGAAGGAGAAGCAGGCTCTCCGCTGAGCAAGGAGCCTGATGTGGGACTTGATCCCAGGGGTCTGGGTTCATGACTTCAGAAGAAGGCAGATGCTTAACCAACTGAGCCACTCTGGTACCCCTTAAAAAATATATATATATTAAAAAAAAATACCATTTATTCTCACGTTCATGGTTCTGCAGGTCTCAGCTGGGCTCAGCGGGCCGATTCTGCTCCCGCCGCAGGGGCGCTGGGCTGAGTCCATCCACTCTGTGTGTCCCTCATTCTCTTTGCACCAGTGGCTTCTTGAGACATGTTCTTCTCAAGGAACCCACAGGAGTTCCAGAGGCCAAAAGCACATGAAAGTGCCGGTTCACAGGACATTTGCTAACATCCCATTGGCTGAAGCAAGTCACCTGGCCAAGCAGCTGTGGGACAGGGAAGTGCATGGGAGGGGAGTGGGGCTTGCAAATTTACTTGGCATTCACAGGTTTGTGAAAAGCTACAGCGTATGTTATTTGTGTTATTCTGCAAATATCTCTGCACACTTAAAGCCTTACGGACATTCATCCAGGTTAGGAGGCACGGTTCTAATGAGCTCATCTAATATTCGCATGAAATTCCATACTGGCAACATACTGTAATTTATCAACCATCCCACTAATGAACCAATGATAGATGTTTATGTCATATCAAGTATTTTGCCTTTTTTTTTCTTTTTGTTTCAAACATTCTGCAGTCAACATCCTGGTACATGTATTTGTACATGTTCTTTTTTTCTTTTCTTTTTTTCAAGATTATATTTATTTGTTTAACAGAGAGAGGGAGAGCACAAGCAAGGGAAGCAGCAGGCAGAGGGAGATGGAGAAGCAGGCTCCCCGCCGAGCATGGAGCCCGATGCGGGGCTCGATCCCAGGACTCTGGGATCCTGACCTGAGCCAAAGGCAGACTTAATAGCTGAGCCACCCAGGTGCCCCAACTCTTGTGTTTTAGACCATTCGGTGGCTTTCCAGTTCACTGAGTTAAAAATCCAAAATGCTTACTGCGGCCTGCAAGGCCCTCCATGGCCTGGCCCTCAGCCACTCTTCTCCTGCCCGTTCTCCGTGCCTTCTTTCAGTTCCTCAAAGTTGCACCGAGCCCTCTGGGGTCTTAGCCTGGGTTAGTCAGAAACTTTCAGTTACCAGAGACAGAAAACCAATTCACACTGGCCTCTAGCTAAGGGAGCACATTAGCTCCTGCACCGGAAAGGTTCCAGAATGGAATAAGGAGTGGATGGATCTAGTCTCCACTGGTTGCCTCTGGTCTCTGCTGTCTTTTTTTTTTTTTTTTTAAATGATTTTTATTTATTTATTTGACAGAGAGAGAGAGAGACAGCA
The DNA here is from genome assembly GCA_004024625.1 of Mellivora capensis. Taxonomy (NCBI): domain Eukaryota; kingdom Metazoa; phylum Chordata; class Mammalia; order Carnivora; family Mustelidae; genus Mellivora; species Mellivora capensis. The sequence continues at coordinate 1,958 of PISX010018212.1, read as the reverse complement.
GCAGAAGGAGAAGGAGAAGCAGACTCCCTGCTGAGCAGGGAGCCCAATGTGGGGCTCGATCCCAGGACTCTGGGATCATGACCCAAGATGGAGGCAGATACTTCACTGACGGAGCCACCCAGGGGCCCCAGTCTCTGCTGTCTTATCTTCATTCTCCGTCTCTCCCAATGGGAAGGGGCCTTGTCTCTAATCTTGTGGCCTAATTAGCCACCCTAGTGGAAAGAGTATTCTCACTTCCTCTGGATTGCTCTAGAAAAGGCCCGCGTGGATAACATTCCTTGAATCAGCCGAGGTCGGGTGACCATCCCCAAACCAATGGCCGGGACCAGTCACGCAGGATGCACTGATTAGGCAATCCTGGGTCGCGTGCCTCCCATCTCCTCCCCTCCCCCCCAGCACAGGGACAGAATCCGCCCCACAGGGAACTCAAGTAGGGGCAGTCAGGGAGTTCCCCTGATGGAAACAAGGTGCCGTCACCGGAAGAAGGAAAATGTCTGCTGGTAAGTGAAACAACAGTTGTCAGCCGGTCCTTCATACCTGTTGTTCCCGCTGCCTGCGACGCCCTTTCCCCACTTTTTTACCGCAACAGTTCTGGTAGAAAAAAGACTGAAAATGGCGCACATGTCTATGAACGTAAGAGATTGGCAAGAATAGTGGCTTTCAAAATGTGTTTTTATTTTTACTTTATTTTTTAAAAATGTTTAAGAATATTAAAAATTAAATATTAAAAATATTTAAAAATTATTTTAAAAATATTTTAATTTATTTGCCAGAGAGAGGGCACAAGCAGGGGGAGCGGCAGGCAGAGCTCCCGGGGAGTCCAATGCGGACTTGATCCCAGGACCCCCGGATCATGATTTGAGCCAAAGGCAGATGCTTAACCAATTGCGTCACCCAGGCGTCCCTGAAAATATGTGTGTGTGTGTGTGTGTGTGTGTTTGAAGATTTTATTTATTTATTTGACAGAGAGTGAGACACAGTGAGAGATGGGAACACAAGCAGAGGGGGAGTGGGGGAGGGAGAGGGAGAAGCAGGTTTCCCGAAGAGCCGGGAGCCCAATTTGGGGCTTGGTCCCCGGACCCTGGGATCATGACCTGAACTGAAGGCAGAAGCTTAACGACCGAGCCACCCAAGCGCCCCTGAAAATGTGTTTTTAAACTCAGTTGCAGCACCTGGGCATTTGTTGGAAATGCAAATTCTCGGGCTCCACCCTTGATCACTCAGGTGTGCGCAGCATCTGTGTTTTCTCCAGGCCTCCAGGTGATGCTGCTGAATGGGTAAGCGTGAAGAGCCCCCGCTGAGGATACTAATATTCACACACAGTGGGAAGCTATTGGGCCCTCCGGTTCCAGAGACCTTGTTTCTAGAGGCTTAGGCTTTGAAGAACAAGATGCTCATTAGTTGTAAAAGTAGTGATCAGGGGCGCCTGGGTGGCTCAGTGGGTTAAGCCTCTGCCTTGGGCTCAGGTCATGATCTCAAGGTTCTGGGATCAAGCCCCACATCGGGCTCTCTGCTTATCGGGGAGCCTGCTTCCTCCTCTCTCTCTGCCTGCCTCTCTGCCTACTTGTGGTCTCTCTATGTCAAATAAATAAATAAAATCTAAAAAAAAAAAAGTGATCATTTTTCTGGTGACAAACTTAGTCATTCAGATTGTTTCGTGCCATGGCTCCTGTGGCTTCCGAGGCCCAGTAGGTGGGTGCTCTTAGCACCTGTTCAACGCTCTTTTCTCTTGCCTAGAGGCCAGAGCCGAATATGGGATTTTCCAGTCCCTTTCCCTTTGAAGCTATGTGAGAGGGGGCCTTTGGAGGGGATGCTGGAGAGAATGATTCCCTTTCTGAAACATAAACGGGGAGAAATGCAATGAGCAAGGCCTTTTTTCCTTCCCCGTTGTTCTCATATGGAGCATGGACGTGATGCCGGCTGGCGTATAGCCATCTTGAAAGTAGGAGATGAAAGTC
>PISX010018211.1:13368-41350 GCA_004024625.1 Mellivora capensis | reverse complement strand
AAGAGGCAGCCACTGTTTGACCACTAACTTTAGACTCTCCACCCTTCAAATCTCATTATTTGTGGATCTAGAGCAACTGCTACAGTGTAAGGAAGCCTTGATTCAAATCCTAGACTAAACCACTGCATGACCTTATGCAAATTCTTTCCCTCTCAGGAACTCACCCCCTTATGTTTAAAATGAGAGTTAAAAAAGGATCTGTGGCGGCCATTACCCTTCATAATCATTTCTGGAGAACACAGAGATAGGCAAAAGTGAACTGCAGTGAACATTTTAATTAAGAGGATCAATCCTATAGAAACAAGATGGCAGAGGAGTAGCAGACTGAAATGACATCAGGTCCCAGGAGTTCAGCTAGATGGTTATCAAACCATTCCAAACACCTACAAACTCAACAGGAGATAGAAGAAGAGGAGCAATTCTAGGAACAGAAAATAGACCACTTTCAGGAAGGTAGGACACGCAGAGAGATGAATCCAAAGCAACAGGAAGATAGACTGTGGGGGAGGGGCCAGCTCCCAGCAAGTGGTAGAGCAGTGGAGCACAAAATCAGAACTTTTAGAAGTCTGCTCCACTGAGTGACGTCACTCCAGAGGCTAAGCTGGGGTGGAGCCCTTGTGAGGACAGTGTGGTCTCAGGTCCCCAGTGTCACAGAAAGACCAGGGGTGTCTGAGTGTGGCAGAGCTCCCAGGTATCAGAGCAGGGAAGCCAGCCACAGAGACAGAGCCAAAGAGTGAGCTCTCAGATCCATGATCCTTTAGTCCTGCAAAGTTAAATTTTTTTAATTTTTCTTCCTTATTCTATTTTTTTAACTTTTCCTCTTTCCTCTTTTAACGTTTTTTAAATACTTTATCTTAACAATACTTTTTTTTAAAAATCTTTTTAAATCTTCATTGTTATAGTCATATTTTATCCCTTCATTGTATTTAACCCTACTTTTTGTATACATATAGGGTTTTTTTTTTCTTTAAAATTTTGGGATACAATTTCTTCTAATAGATCAAAATATACCCTAAATCTAGCACATGGCTTTGTTCTACTCTCCAGCCTGATCACATTCTTTTTTTCTTTCTTTTCCCAACCAACATATCTTATCAATTCTTTTAGAATTTTAATTTTCATCTTTACAGTCATATTTCATCCCTTCATCGTCTTTACCTATATATTTTTTTTCTTTCTTTAAAATTTGGGGAGGTAGTTTCTTCTAAGAGATCAGAATACACCAAAAATCAAGTGGGTGGCTCTCTTCTATTCACCAGTCTAATATGTATTTTTTTTAATTAATTTTTCCCCCTTTCTTCTCCCCCCAGGTTAGGGTCTCTTCTGATTTGGTTAGCACATATTTTTCTGGCGTATTTGCCACACTTTTAGTTTTTTACTCTCTCATTCATATATTCTTATCTGGATAAAATGACAAGGCAGAAAAACTCACCACAAAAAAAAAAAAAAAAAAAAGAGGCAGTACTGACGGTTAGAGACCTAATCAATACAGACATTGGTAATATGTCAGAACTAGAGTTCAGAATGATGATTATCAAGGTGCTGCCTGGGCTCGAAAAGGGCATGGAAGATATTAGAGAAACCCTTCCTGGAGAAATAAAAGAACTAAAATCTAACCAAGTTGAAGTCAAAAAAGCTATTCATGAGGTCCAATCAAAAATGGAGGCTCTTACTACTAGGATAAATGAGGCAAAAGAGAGAATTAGTGATATAGAAGACCAAATGATGGAGAAAAATGAACCTGAGCAAAAGAGAGACAAACAACTACTGGACCACAAAGGGAGAATTCAAGACATAAGTGATACCATAAGACGAAACAATATTAGTATAATTGGGATCCCAGAAGAAGAAGAAAGAGAGAGAGGGGCAGAAGGTATATTGAAGCAAATTATAGTAGAGAATTTTCCTAATATGGCAAGGGAACAAGCATCAAAATCCAGGAGGCACAGAGAACCCCCCTAAAAAAAAAAAAAAAAAAATCAATAAAAACAGGTCCACACCCTATCATCTAATAGTAAAACTTACAAGTCTTAGTGACAAAGAGAAAATCCTGAAAGCAGCATGGGACAAGAAGTCTGTAACATACATAGAAATATTAGATTGGCAGCAGACTTATCCACAGAGACCAGGCACACCAGAAAAAAATGGCATGATATATTCAGAGCACTAAGCGAAAAAATATTCAGCCAAGAATACTACATCCAGCTACTCTGTCATTGAAAATAGGAGAGATAAAAAGCTTCCAGAACAAACAAAAATTAAAAGAATTTGCAAACACCAAACCAACCTTACAGAAAATATTGAAAGGGGTCCTCTAAGCAAAGAGGGAGCCTAAAAGTAACAGGCCAGAAAGGAACAGAGAAAATATGCAGTAACAGTCACCTTACAGGCAATACAATGGCACTAAATTCATATCTTTCAAAAGTTACCCTGAATATAAATGGGCTAAATTCCCTAATCAAATGACACAGGTTTTCAGAATGGATTAAAAAAACAAGACCCATCAATATGCTGTCTACAAGAAACTCATTTTAGACCCAAAGACACCTCCAGATTTAAATTGGGGGGGGGGGGGGTAATTACCATGCTAATGGACATCAAAAGAAAGCTGGGGTGGCAACTCTTATATCTGATAAATTAGATTTTAAGCCAAAGACTATAATAAGAGATGAGGAAGGATACTATATCATACTTAACGGGTCTGTCCAACAAGAAGATCTAACAATTTTAAATATCTATGCCTCTTACATGGGAGCAGCCAATTATATAAACCAATTAATTAAAAAAAATCAAAGAAACACATCAACAATAATACAATAATAGTAGAGGACTTTAACACCCCCCTTACTGAAATGGACCGATCATCCAAGCAAAAGATCAACAAGGAAATAAAGGCCTTAAATGACACACTGGGCCAGATGGACATCACAGATATATTCAGAACATTCCATCTCAAAGCAACAGAATACACATTCTTCTCTAGTGCACATGGAACATACTCCAGAACAGATCATATCCTGGGTCACAAATCACATCTCAACTGGTACCAAAAGATTGGGATCATTCCCTGCATATTTTCTGCCACAAAGCTCTATAGCTAGAACTCAATCACTGGAGGAAAGTTGGAAAGAACTCAAATACATGGATGCTAAAGAGCATCCTACTAAAGAATGAATGGGTAAACCAGGAAATTAAAGAAGAGTTGAAAAAAATTCATGGAAACAAATGAAAATGAAAAAACAACTGTTCAAAATCTGTGGGACACAGCAAAGGCAGTCCTGAGAGGGAAGTACATAGCAATGCAAGCCTTTCTCAAGAAACAAGAAAGGGGGGCACCTGGGGGGCTCAGTCAGTCTGCCTTTGACTCGGGTCATGATCCCAGGGTCCTAGGATCTAGCCCCGCATTGGGCTCCCTGCTCAGTGGAGAGCCTGCTTCTCCTTCTCCCTCTGCCTACAGCTCTGCCTACTTGTGCTAGCTCTCTGTCAAATAAATAGATAAAATATTTTTTAAAAAAAGAAACAAGAAAGGTCTCAAGTATACAACCTAACCCTACACCTAAAGGAGCTGGCAAAAGAACAGCAAAGAAATTCTAAACTCATCAGAAAAAGAGAAATAAGAAAGATCAGAGCAGAATTCAATGAAATAGAAACCAAAATCACAGTAGAACAAATCAACAAAACAAGGAGCTGGTTCTTTGAAAGAATTAATAGGATTGATAGAGCCCTGGCCAGACTTATGAAAAAGAAAAGAGAAAGGACCCAAATTAATAAAATCATGAATGAAAGAGGAGAGATCACAACCAACACCAAAGGAATACAAACAATTTTAAGAACATACTATGAGCAACTATATACCAGCAAATTTGTCTATATGGAAAAAATGGATGCATTCCTAGAGACATACAAACTACCAAAACTGAACCAGGAAGAAATAGGAAACCTGAACAGACCCATAACCAGTAAGGAGATTGAAGCAATCATCAAAAATCTCCCAAAAAACAAGAGCCCAGGCCAGACAGCTTCCCAGGGGAATTCTACCAAACATTTAAAGAAGAATTAATACCTAGTCTCCTAAAACTGTTCCAAAAAATAGAAATGGAAGGAAAACTTCCAAACTCATTTTATGAGGCCAGCATCACCTTGATCCCAAAACCAGACAAAGACCCCATTAAAAAGGAGAATTATAGACCAACATCCTTGATGAACACAGATGCGAAAATTCACACCAAAATACTAGCCAATAGGACCCAACAGTACATTAAAAGGATTATTCATCAGGACCAAGTGGGATTTATTCCTGGGCTACAAGGTTGGTTCAACATCCACAAGTTAATCAATATGATACACTAATAAAAGAAAGAACAAGAACCATATGATGCTTTCAATAGATGCTGAAAAAGCATTTGACAAAGTACAGCATCCTTTCTTGATCAAAATTCTTCAAAGTGTAGGGATAGAGAGTACATTCCTCAATATCATCAAAGCCATCTATGAAAAACCCACAGCGAATATCATTCTCAATGGAGAAAAACTAAGAGCTTTTCTGCTTAGGTCAGGAACACAGCAGGAATGTCCATTTCACCACTGCTATGCAACATAGTACTAGAATCCTAGCCTCAGTAATCAGACAACAAAAAGAAATTAAAGGCATCCAAATCAGCAAAGAAGAAGTCAAACTATCACTCTTTGCAGATGATATGATACTTTATGTGGAAAACCCAAAAGACTCCACTCCAAATCTGCTAGAACTTATACAGGAATTCAGTAAAGTGTCAGGATATAAAATCAAAGCAAAGAAGTCAGTTGCATTTCTTCACACCAAGCAGAAGAAAAAGAAATTAAGGAATCAATCCCATTTACAACTGCACCCAAAACCACAAGATACCTAGGAATAAACCTGACCAAAGAGGCAAAGAATCTGTACTCAAAAAACTATAAAGTACTCATGAAAGAAACTGAGGAAGACACAAAGAAATGGAAAAAGGTTCCATGCTCATGGATTGAAAGAACAAATATTGTGAAAATGTCTATGCTACCTAAAGCAATCTACACATTTAATACAATCCCTATCAAAATACCATCTTTTTTTTTTTCAAAGAAATGGAACAAATAATCCTAAAATTTATATGGAACCAGAAAAGACCTAGAATAGCCAGAGGAATGTTGAAAAAGAAAGCCAAAGTTGGTGGCATCACAATTCCAGACTTCAAGCTCTATTACAAAGCTTTCACCATCAAGACAGTATGGTACTGGCACAAAAACAAACACATAGATCAATGGAACAGAATAGAGAGTCCAGAAACAGACCCTCAACTCTATGGTCAACTAACCTTTGACAAATCGGGAAAGAATGTCCAATGGAAAAAAGACAGTATCTTCAACAAATGGTGTTGGGAAAAGTGGACAGCCACATGCAGAAAAATGAAACTGGACCATTTCCTTACACCACACACAAAAATAGACTCTAAATGGGTGAAAGACTTAAATGTGAGACAGGAATCCATCAAAATCCTTGAGGAGAACACAGGCAGCAACCTCTTTGACCTCAGCCGCAGCAACTTCTTCCTAGGAACATCACCAAAGGCAAGGGAAGCAAGGGCAAAAATGAACCATTGGAACTTCATCAAGACCAAAAGCTTTTGCACAGCAAAGGAAACAGTCAACAAAACCAAAAGACAACTGACAGAATGGGAGAAGATATTTGCAAACGACATATCAGATAAAGGGCTAGTATCCAAAGTCTATGAAGAACTTATCAAACTCAACACCCAAAGAACAAATAATCCAATCAAGAGATGGGCAGAAGACATGAACAGACATTTCTGCAAAGACGACATCCAGATGGCCAACAGACACATGAAAAAGTGCTCCATATAACTCGGCATCAGGGAGATATAAATCAAAACTACAATGAGATACCACCTCACACCAGTACGAATGGCTAAAAATAACAAGTTAGGAAACAACAGATGCTGGCGAGGATGCGGAGAAAGGGGAACCCTCCTACACTGCTGGTGGGAATGCAAGCTGGTGCAGCCATTCTGGAAAATAGCATGGAGGTTCCTCAAAAAGTTGAAAATAGAGCTACCCTACAACCCAACAATTGCACTACTGTGTATTTACCCTAAAGATACAAATGTAGTGATCCGAAGGGGCACATGCACCCGAATGTTTATAGCAGCAATGTCCACAATAGCCAAACTATGAAAAGAATATAGATGTCCATCAATAGATGAATGGATAAAGAAGATTTTATATATATATATATATATATATATATATATATATATATGTATGTATGTATACACACACACACACACACACACACAATGGAATACTATGCAGCCATCAAAAGAAATGAAATCTTGCAATTTGCGATGACATGGATGGAATGAGAGGGTATTATGTTGAACAAAATGAGTCAATCAGAGAAAGAAAATTATCATATGATCTCCCTGATATGAGGGAGTTGAGAGGCAAAGTAGGGGAGTTTGGGGGGTAGGGAAGGAAAAAATGAAACAAGAGGGGATGGGGAAGGAGACAAACCATAAGAGACTCTTAGTCTCACAAAACAAACAGCGTTGCCAGGAGGAGCAGTGGGGGAGGGAGAGGGTGGTTGGGTTATGTGCTATGATGAGTGCTGTGAAGTGTGTGAACCTGGCGATTCACAGACCTGTACCCCTGGGGCTAATAATATGTTATATGTTAATAAATAATAAAAAAAATTTTAATAAAAATAAAAAATATAGTGTTGAGGAAGCAGGAATTATGAGACTTACTTAAAAGTATCAGTCTACCCAGGTTCTTCAACTTAGCAGTAACAAGACCAATTCTCAGCATGGAGACAAAGCAGAGTTTGAAGTCAGGTGTCTCCTCAAAACTTTTCTGGCTCCAGCACCCTCAAAAGCCCTCTGGCTTCTGTAACTATTTCTAGGCCTGAAAGGGGTAAGAGGAGGGAATATTTTTACATAATGAAACCCAACACAGAGAAGACGATCTTATAAGAGCAGAGATGTTTCAGTTGAATAAATAATCCCATAGAGTGGGAAACAGAAAATAACAACCTCACTTTGCTCTCTTTCTTCCCTCCCATCTCTTGCTGCTGCCCTACACTGATAGAAATCTGCCAGAAGCTGAAGGGCAAGGGAACTCATTGTTATAAACTAGTGGTTCTTACACTTTTCGTTCAGGATCATCAGAGGACTGTTGAAACAAATATTCCCAGGCCCTATCCCCAAGTTTTCTGACTCAGTTGGTGTGGGGTGGGACCAGAAGACCACCAGTAATGCAGGAAAGATGTGGATCTCAGGACACACCGTAAGTATAGCTCCCATAGACTTGACTATACCAGCCAGCCTCCAGCAGTACAAAGCAGTGTGGAAGGGGTGGAAGGTTGATCCAGAAGGGCACACATGCATCTATTGAGTCTATATCATTAGACCATGGGACGGCAAACTTTTTCCATAAAGAACCAGATGGTAAGTATTTTAGCTTTTCCAGGCCATACAGTTGCTACTGCTTAACTCTGCCATCATAGCACCCCAAAAAAAGCTCACAGACAACACATAAATGAATGAACATTTTATTTTCCAATACGAATTTACTTTCATTCTTTACTTATAAAATTTTATTTCCTGCAAATTCATTTAAGTCTAACCCACCTCTATCTCCTCAGTATTCAGAAAACACCACACCAGTCATTCCCTGAGTGTCCACATATAAATGCCAGGAACTTTACGTGCATTGTATTTTTGCTTTGAAGAAACCTAGATTTAATCTACCCAGTTAAGAACACCAATTGGGTAGCTTTCACTTCATTTAAGCCAATTTCTCATCTCCACTGTGTGTTAGAAACTGTGCTCAAGATCCAGAAGTAAATAAGACATCCACAGTCCCTATTTGGGGGGTTAACTGGCTAATGAGATGTTGGTTAAGGTTTTCTGGATACAAGCAACAGATATGAGCCTAAGTAAATTAGATAAAAAGAAAAGTGTTGGAAGAATACTGGAATGCCAAGAGGCTTGAGACACAAACAGGTCAGCTATCCTTCTGGAAAGCTGGAACCCAGAACGGTTCCCACAAGAGCTGGCAAGACCCAAGCCCCACTTCTGGATTCTCTTAAACTCTCTCTGGGCTGGGGACCTGGCTTAAGTAGTTTTAAAATTTCTCCTGATGATTCTGATTTGTAAACATGGTTGATAACTACTTCTCTGGTCTCTTCAGAAGAATGGTTTCCCTCTTTTGTCATTCTGAATTTTAGTAGATCGTGGATTCCCGGTAGAGTTAGAATAAATGTTCGAAAATCTACCCAAATTCCCCAACTCCCCAAGTTTAACAGGTGGACAACAACATGCTCCATTTTTATAGCACCTTTCCAAAGCATCCTCAGGTTTTATCTTTAATGAGCCCTATGAAGTAGATGGCACAAGTGTTATTATTCTTCAGTAAGGAAACTGAGGCTCCGGTAACGCATGTGCCCAAATTCACACAGCAAGTGAATGGGCAGAACAGAGACTAGAATGCAGTTCTCCAAAGGGCACTGGCTCACCAACTTGAGCATGAATAAGACACACCAAGGAAATTTGTCCCAGTGCAGTGCCCTTGGCTTCAAACCCAGAGGCTCTGATCCAGGAAGTCTTGAGTGAAGCATAAGTAACTACATTATCACCAAAGTGCTTCTGATGCATATGGCCCAAAAATCTCAGTTGGTGAAACACCACCATGAGAAAAGCATCTTCAACCCATAGCTGTGAATATTATCCTGCCCAGAAGCGAGAGAGTAGACCCACTACCTAATTTAGGATGCTTTCCCAACCTATGGTACTTCATTTTCTTTTCCCTTCATCTTATTACCTACTAGCATTAGCTTTCTAGAAAAATAATAGTCAAACTCTAGATCAGCAATAGTGAGTTTCAGTTCAGCATGCCAAGTCTCACCAACTTGCGGTGGCTTCTTAGAGCCTTGGATTGAGAAATAAGGAGATCGGGCCGGGTACGGCAGGAGAATATGCACTGATCAGTTAGTGGTGTCAGTCATGGACACAGTGAGGGATGCTCGCAGTCCGGCCTACCCTCTACGGCCTACCCTCAGCTTTTTCTCATTTTTCTACTTAGTATTTCTAGGAAGAGACTAGGTTCTGAGTAACAGATAATAATGATTTTTTAAAAGTGTTTCCATGCTGTCCATCAACTATGGGTTCTGCTTGAGACATTCTGGATGCCATGATTCAAATATCCCCTGAAATCCATCAATGCCTGGGTAGCTGATTAAGCACCATGGACTATAACAGTGTTCCCTTTTCTGATCTTCAGGCATTTTTTTTTTATTTGTGTGAGCTGATGTATTACCACAATGAGGGGACTTTCTCACATTCTGCTCATGATAACGGATGAGGTGTGAAATTGATTCTGAACACCTAGGAGGGTTATGATTTATCATCATACATTAGGCCCCAGCTTTACTGGATGAATCCCAACTACATGCAGAATCCAACCACACTCCCACAAAGACGACACTTAGGAACTCAAGAGATGTTAAGTACAGCTATTTCATAGTTGGCACCCAATGAAGAGCTCCCTTTCATTCGTTAAGTCAACAAATATTTACTGAGCACCTAACATATTCCAGGTTCTACTTTAGGAGCTACAGACACTGCAGTACACAAGAGAAACTTATCCTAAGACCCAGCTCCCCTCCCAATTATAATTAGTGAATTTAACTTACCCTCACCTTTAGGTAAACACCCACAGCCTGGCACCTGAGGATCAATACTTGAGGTGTCCTGAACTGGGTATCACTGTACAGCTTCCTGGACTGCAGATACTGGAGGAACCAACCTGATGGCTAATGTTGCACCTTCAGTATTGTTACTCCCAGTACAAAGAACGGATCCACGGAAATTTCTAATGAGGTTGTCCCACATGTGAACCACTCAGGAAGTCACTCAGTCAAGAAGGGCTTCGGGCAAAAAGGCTTACCGAACGAGAAGTATGTAGATATCTGCAAAGGATTTTCTCTTCTGCCAACCAATACCTAAAACCGCATCCTTAGGCAGAACTGGACAAGGAAAATGGGGCGGTTCATAAGAAACACTTTTAAGTTTTTTGCTATATATGCTCCTAAGGCTTTGTTCTCCCACCCCAAAATTCTGCCTCTCAAGTTCTAGGATGGGCTTCGGGAAGATACATTTTGAATAAGTGCCCACAGGTAAATCTGCTGAATCTAGAAAACATGGTCTTTAAGTTTCATTTAGATACAAGCCTGATCTCTGTCAAAATACAAGGTACAAATTCTGGTAAATGGATAGAGACCTACCCAACTGGAAACCATGCAAGCTGACTTCTAGTACTGATTTTATCTTTAATCAGCTGTGTGACTTCAGACCAGATACTCCACCTTTCTGGACCGGTGTCATCATATGCACAAGGAGGGGAGAAGGAGTAGATCATTTCTGAAGCGTCTTGCTTGAGGAGCTAAGTTTATATAGCTATATTTTTTCACGTTTGCAGGCCAATTTCACATACTAATTGATTAAACCCCAGTATAAATATCACTGTTAAGAAGAGGTTTTTTTTTTTTACAAGAAAGTAATGAATATTTAAAATATATTTGCGCCAGATCAGCCCATTACATATTTAAATGCCTTCAGGATCCATAATTAGTCTTCTGGGGTGTTCAGTGTAGAATTTTTATAAACTCCCCAGTAACAGAGTCATCTTTATACTATTTGTCACCTTGCCTTCTGCCTTCCCACCCCTTGTCCTATCATTTAGGTGTCCCCACAGCTGCAGTAGTCAGTCATTATCGGACTCTTATGGGGAAACTACTGGATTTCTGTGTCAATGGGGTCTGTAAATTCCTTCTCCTCATTAATGAATCCAGAGTTGTCTTTTTACTGACCTTTAACAGACAGACTTTCTGCCTAATCATCTCCATTTGATTAATATCCTCACTTTTTTTGTTGTTCTGATTGCCTGACTCTCTATACACCACTCACGTACACCTGCAGGCAAATACTCTCTGTGCTGATGGCTAAGACCATCAGGCAAGCAACAGATCAGATGGCAAGGTTTTTAGGTCTATGGCTTCTCCATGCAGATAATCTCTTCTGACATAGTAATGAATGAGACTGAAATCTTACTGTCTTGCCCATTCAAACTTGTCATGCTGTCCACATGCCTATTCCCAGCCAGGTTACATGGCAAAAATTAGCAAGAGTAATTCCCTGGGAATTCTTTACCAATGCCTAGTTGATGCAGCCAGTGTTCATCCTAGGAATAGGTCTGCATTTCACTACTCCTCTAGAATCACAGTGTATTACAGCAGTAGTCTCAAAAGTGTAATGCTGTGAGAAATCCACAGGAGAGTGATGATTGTTTGCTTATCTGCATGAAGCTCCACACTCTCCCTTCCATCCTCTATTCTAAACTGCCAGGCCTGGAAGCCTGCATGCTGAATGTTCCAGGTTTTCTTACCGGGGGCTTTTGGTTAGGTTGAGCCATTATAAACCACTGGCAGCCAAAAAGGAGAAGTCACCCTGGTTCCAGCACAAGCATAGGTGTTATCTCTTCAGCAAGTCCTGCAGTAACAGTAGCACAAGGTACCCACCCTCCAAGGTCCCAGCACTGCCTGCATGGGCTCCAGACTAGCTGCTTCCTCCTCAACGGACCTCCCCTGATCCTTTTGAATCCTGTTCATTTCCTCCTCAGCCTCAATCTCTCTTCCATTGCAGTTTCCCTGACTGGACCATAACAGATAAAGGCAACTTGTGAAGAATGCAAATCCCCCACAGAAGCACCCCTGACAATTTTGATGTGTGGTCTCAGACCTTTCTTTGCCAAACACAGCTTTCAAGGGGCTACAAAAATCATCCTGTCTATACTATCCTCCCTTGGGCAGTTTATCTTTAAGTTCACCTTTAGGTAAAAACTCAGTCTGATTAAATATTTGGCAACCAACTCCAGTGTCCAAGGAACATCCCAACACAGCCAAGGATTTTCTTCCCTCTAATTGCTAACTTTATTCCCTCAAGGTGCAGGTATCTCTTTCCTCATACTCTTGCTTTAAAAAAAAAAAAAAAAAAGTTAGTGGCTGAGAGAGATTTTAAGTAAAACATTGTTTTACCCCATAGGTTAAATAGCCCCAGCCAGATGGCCCCTTGGAATTAAAAAGATAAAAGCAAGAGCAAAAAACAAACAAAAACTCTTCAGTATCAGATTGGCTTTGGATAAATTAGATCTACTGTATGACTTTCTACAAGTCATTAGCATCTCTGAACCTCATTTTTTTTCCCAGCTGTTCAAGTCTGTTGTGAGAAATAAATGAAACAAAGTTTGTAAAAAGTTAATGCGTTTGGTCTTGGCTTTTTCTCCAAATTTTCTCTTAATAAATAAACTGAAGCTGGTATGCATTCAAATCCCCAGATTCCAGTTTTATCAGAGCATCATGAACAAACTCTGCCATAATGGCATTCCTATGGCAACTGATGGGGAGGACCAGTGCTGAAGCCAACCGCCTGTCTCTGCCCTCTGGGGAAGAAATGCCCTAGAGAACTCCTGTCTCAAGAGAAGAACCCAAAGAGGCACGTTAATTCTTTTGAGTTTATCCAAGTAACAAGATGATGATTTAATACAAATTAGTACTTTTTACCTAGACAACAAGAAGCAACGGAAAAAAATTCCTATTGCCCACAATAATCATGGTCAGTGCTTTGAGTATATTATTCCACATTCTGGGAGCTGTTCCTTTAACCTCCACTTCGACCTCTCCCGAAACCAGCCACTAGTAGAAAACAAGAGAACAATGTAGAGGAGACTCTAGAACTCAGAGGTAAAATGGAGGGAGATTACATCACACACTCCACAGAAGCCACTTCTAATTTCCCTCGTTAGATCTCTCGGTCCTTTCAAAGTCCTTCCTGGGCTGTACTTTGGTCAGGCAAGGAGGAAATCGAGAAGAAAGGTAAGAGGGAGGCCAAGGAAGAATATAGAGTTTCTTTACCCTTCTTATTATACCTAATGTCCAGCCTTGTTGAATCTTGTCTCCCTCCACAATACTCCTTTATTCGGAACAAGGAGCAACAAAATTATTAGGATTTTTTTTAAGATATAATTTGTCAGAGAGAGAGAGCACAAGCAGGGAGAACAGCAAGTAGAGGTAGAAGCAGGCTCCCCACTGAACAAGAAGCCTGATGCAGAACTCAATCCCAGGACCCTGGGATCGCGACCTGAGTCAAAGGCAGATACTTGACTGACTGAGCCACCCAGGCATCCCATATTGTTAGGATTTTATTTTTGTTTTTGTGTTTCAGGATTCATACCCCACCCCCAATGAAAGCATTTATTTTTAGCTAAGTGGACTCCCCAAGAGATCCTAATGAATGGAGTTGCCTCCAATAATATGAGTGTATGCATGCAGTATTTTATGTTATGTTATGTATTATATTATGTCAAAATCCCATAAACACAATTAAGACTGTACCTATATACACATGGTATATAAATACATGGTCATTAATCTCATTTACTCTATCACAAACTTCTCTGTCAATAAATATCCTTTTACATTTTCAAAGCTGTATGGTATATTACAAAGTATGCATTAAGTAATTCTTCATTGTTGGATATCAGTTTCTTAATATTAGAAATTAAGGAAAAAGTATTCTTGTTCCATCTTTCTCACCTGCCCAGTTATTCCCTTAGGATAAAGACTTGAGGAGGAATAGCAGAGTCAAAGGTAGATAATATGCACATTTAAAGATTTGATGTATTTTGCCAAATTGTTCTTCAGGGCTAGACTAGTGGATATCCCATTGAAGACATGAGAGAGTGTCTGCAAGAGGGGATTTGCGAGCCCCAAATGGAATTTAAGAAGAAAGTCCATGTCAAAAAGCCTGGAGGCCTTCCCCTGAATCCTGGTGCTTTATCTTTTTCCTTCAAATAGGCAGGCCTCCTCACTGCCCGCTTTGTAGCCTTTGAACATCACTGCCTATAAATCTTTGCTCTTGCCTCTTCTCTCTCTACCTCCTCCTTCGTGCTTTCTCAAGCAGTTAATGTAACAACTCTAAAAACAAATTTTTCATTTACTTTTTTTAAGAGATTTTATTTATTTGACAGAGAGGGAGATCACAAGTAGGCAGAGAGGCAGGAAGAGAGAGAGGGGAAAGCTGGCTCCCCGCTGAGCAGAGAGTCCAATGCAGGGCTCAATTCCAGGACCCTGAGACTCTGACCTGAGCCGAAAGCAGAGGCTTAACCCACTGAGCCATCCAGGCGCCCTTCATTTACTCTTAATGCTAACTTATACTAGCACGCAGCATGTTGGCCCTATGTACAGACAGCTGTTACTGCAATACTCCTGCAAAACATAACATTCCAAAACTCAACTTGTAATAGCAATCATTTATTTCTTGTTCATAGGACAGCAGGTTGTTTCAGGTGTTGGGACAACTACATTTGTCTCTGGCTTCAGGACAGTTTCCATCTAATCCATTGGTCTCACTCTGAGTTCAGGATAAAGGAACAATGGCAATCTATATACCATGTGCATCTCAGAAAGACCTGGCACACTATTAATTATGCCCACATCCCATTGACCAGAACAAGCCATGTGGCCAAGCCCAGCATCAATAGAACTAGGAAATATACTCCTTCCACCCAACGCACTGCAGGGTTACATGGCAGAAAGAGTAAAGATGTGAGGATAATTCAATCTATCACATCATGTCAATTGTTAAAATACCAAAACACATCCAGGGTGGTCAGAGAGAAATTCCCTAGTTACTAAGATTACAAACCACGTATAACCTTGCCCAGCTATGGTTACAGAAGCAAGAAGTGAGGCCTAATAGCAGTGCCTTAATTGATGTGGGTAGCCCCTTGCAACTACGTAAAAAGCAGTGGTGGTGGAAGCGAGATTGTATAGCTCTACCCACTACCCTGCAGGGAACCAGCACTGGTGAGGACATCAAAGCAGACAGTATAGTCAACCTGTTTCTCTGTCTCTACCTCCAAGGATCAAGGCCATATGGAAACTGTTGGCATCTAGGAACGTACCTATAACCTGACTCATTGACAATGTTCCTCACCATCTTCCTACTACAGCAAGGTACAGAACTGTGGGAACTTAACTACTGTCCATATTGTGAAAGTCTTTGATGCAATACTCATGTCAAATCATGGTTCAGACAGGTATTGAGCCAATAGAAGCTTCATTGAAAGTGCACAACAGAAATTTAAAACTTAGAAAAGGAAAGAACACTACCAAACTCATTTTCACAAGGCCAGCATTACTCTGACATGAAAGCCAGATAATGACAATACAAGAAAAAATTACAGGCTCATAACCTGATGAACAGACATGCAAGAACCCTCAACAAAATATTAGCAAACTGAATTTGACAGTACATTAAAAGGATCATACACCATAATCAAGTGTGTTTTATTCCAGGGATCCAAGGATGCTTCAACATCCACAAATCAATATGTTACACTCTATTAACAAAAATCAAGGATAAAAATCTTATGGTCATCTCAAATACATAAAAGGCATTTGACAAAATTTAACATGCTTTCATGAAAAAAACTCTCAACAAACTAGGCATAGAGGGAAAATACTTCAACATTAAAAAATTTCCTATAGGACAAGTCTACAGCTAACAACATACTCAATCAGGAATAAGACAAGGATGCCCATTCTCACCACTACTATTCAAAAGAGTACTGAAAAGTCCTAGGACAGAGCAATTAGGCAAGAAATAAAAAGCATCCAAATCAGAAAGGAAGAAGTAAAATTTTCTCTATTTGCCAAAGACATGATATTATAAGTAGAGAACTAAAGACTTCAATAAAAAACTATAGAATAAGTGAATTTGATCAAGTTGCAAGGTACAAAATACACAGAAATCAATTGCATTTCTATACATTAATAATGAACTACCAGAGAAAAATTACAAAAACAATCTCACAATAGCACCAAAAGGAATAAAGTACTTAAGAACACATTTAAGGAAGTGAAAGATCTGTACACTGAGAACTAGGACATTGATGAAAGAAACTGAATATGCAAACAAATGGAAAGATACTCTGTGCTCATGGATTAGAAGAATGTTGTTAAAATGTCCATACTACCCAAAGCAATCTACAGATTCAATTCAATCCCTATCAAAATTCTAATGGCATTTTTCATAGAAATAGGAAAAAATCCTAAGGTTATTATGGAACCATTAATGATGCCAAATTCCCAAAGCAATTTTGAGAAAGAAGAACAAAGCTAGAGACTCCCTGATTTTCAACTGTATTACAAAGCTATAGTAATCAAACCCCCCTACACACACAATAGAACCAAGAGCCCTGAAATATACTTATTTGATATATATATATATATCAGTATATATATCAAATATATATTTGATATATATATGATATAGATAGTCAATTAATTTATCACAAAGAAGTCAAGTGGGTACAACAGGGAAAGGATAGTTTCTTCAATAAATGGTGCTGAGAAACTGATAGACACATGCAGAAGAATGAAATTGGACCCTTATCTTACAACATACACAAAAATCAACTCAAAATGGATTAAAGACTTAAACCTAAAACCTGAAACCATAAAACTCCTAGAAGGAAACATAGGGGATAAGCTTCTTGACAGCAATCTTGGTGGTGATTTTTTGCATTTGGCACCAAAAACAAAGACAATGGCAAAAGACAAAGTAGGACTACATCGAATTAAAAATCTTCTGCACAGCTAAAGGAAACCATCAACAAAATGAAAAGGCACTGAATGGAAGAAAATATTTGCAAACCAAATATCTGATGAAAGGTTAATACCTAAGATATATAAAGAACTCCTATAACTCAATAGTAAAAAGTGAACAACCCAATTTCATAATGTGCAGAGGAACTGAATAGACATTTTTCCCAAGGACACACAAATGGTCAACAGGTATATACGAAAAGGTGTTCAACATCAGTCATTAGAGAAATGGAAATCAAAAGATAATGAGATTACCTTAGACCTGTTAGAATGATCATCAAAAAAATATTGGTGAAGATGTGAAGAGAAGGGCACTCCTATACATTGATATACACACAATGGTGGGAATGTTGATGGGTGCAGTCACTATGAAAAATAGTATGGAGTTTCCTCAAAAAAAAAATTAAAAACAGGATTACCAGATGATCCATCAACACATTTCTGGGCATATATCCAACAGAAATGAAAGCAGGATCCTGAAGAGTCATCTGCACTTCCATATTCATTGCAGTATTATTCACAATAGCTGACACATGGAAACAACCGAAGTGTCAGTCAACAAATGAATGGTTGGACCTTAAGGGCATAATGCTAGGGAAACTAAGTCAGAAAGAAAGAAAAAGGCAAGTTCTGTGATATCACTTACGTGTAGAATCTTAAAAAAAAAAAAAAAGCTGAACTCAAAGAAAGGAGGCTAGAATGGTGGTTAGGAGGAGCTGGTGGTTGGAAGAAAAGGGAGATATTGGTAAAAGAGTAAAAACATCCAATTATAGGAGGGGAAATGTATAGCATAGTGATAATGGTAATACTGTTTATACACTTGAAAGCTTCTAAGAGAGTAGTCTTAAATGTTATTACAAAACAAGAAATGATGGGTTTTTTTCTTCCAAGTTTTTATTTAAATTCCAGTTATACAGTGTAATATTAGTTTCAGTTGTAGTATTTAGGGATTCATCACATACATACAACACCCAGTGCTCATCACAAGTGCCCTCCTTTATCCCCATCACCTATTTCACCCATCCCCCCAGTCCCCTCCCTCTAGTAACAATCAGTTTGTTTTCTATAGTTATTTCTTGGTAATTATGTAACACAATCGAAGGGTTAGTTAATGCTAGGACATAATCATATCATAATATGTAGGGTATCAAATCAACACCTTATACATCTTAAACTTACAGAGTTTTGCCTATTATATCTCAATAAAGCTGGAAAAAACTCACCAAGTAATTTAGAAAGTAGAGTAATTTAACCAATGATATGAACTACAATTTATATCATTTGCCAAGCAGTTTTTAGAAATATATAGTACATCAGCTAAAAGGAATTTTAAAACTTAGCTTTATTTTTTTATATTTTAAATTATCCAACAAGTTATTAACTATTTTGAGCATCACCTCTGCCTGCTTCATGACAGCAGCCTCATAATCTTATTCTTGTACTTCTCTCTCCTACTAGACAAGAACCCATTCCACTGCCCACCCAGTAGGCAGGAATGCCTTCCCTCTGGTCAGAAGATCAGCATGCTAGCACAAAGAAAGTGTCTGTAAATACCTCAATCAGGGACCTCTGAGTGGCTCCGTTGGTTGGGCGACTGCCTTCTGCTCAGGTCATGATCCCAGTGTCCTTGAATCGAGTCCCACATCGGGCTCCCTCTCCCTCTGTGGCTCCCTCTGCTTGTGCTCGCTCTCTTTCTGTCAAATAAATAAGATCTTAAAAAATAAAAGTAAATAAATACCTGAATCACAGACTCAATCATCTAGAATGGACCTTGGAGATCACATCCGGGTTTCACTTTACACCTAGGAAAGTTGGGATCTGGGCACAGGACCAGACCTATGCAAGAACAGGCAGCCATCAGGACCCAGACCTCCTGGCTCTCCTCAAGAAGTCACCCTGAAGCATAAGGGCCAAGAACTTACACCAAGATGTGGGCTCGGGTGCCAGCTTTGCCACTTACCACCTGTGTGACCTTAATTGTTTAATTTCTCTCGGCCTCTGTTTCCTCATCTGCAAATTTTTAGATACTCCTACCTCCTGAGGTTGTTCAGTCAATGAAACTGTGTGTGTGTATGTGTCCTAAGCTCTCATTATCATTATAGCTTTAATAACTACCCTAGGGAAGTCTCTTATTTTCTCACCATAATCCAAATAGTCCTCTCCTCAGAACCCACAGCCACCATAAACACATGAAAAGGAAGGAAGTGGGAAATGGAACAAGATGACAACAGACTCTAGCTGGTATGGATACACAAAGGAATACAAAGGGCCTTGACTTTAATATCTGCTGGCTCCAGTGTCAGGGTGGCTCTAGGGCACCATCCTAGGGTCTGGATTACTTACAGAACTGTGCTAGAGAAAGAAGGCCAGCACTTAGATAGCTCAAAGCAGCCTGTGCTAGGATCTGAGAAGGCCAGGTCTTGGGTCAGCAATATCTTATACACTCACTATTGGTTGAGGGCACTTCTCACCAACAGCTTTGTAGGTTGAGATCAGAACTCACTACTAGCAAAACATCATCAATAAAAATTAATTAAGAAAAAAATTATAGATTTTGTAAAATTCACTTTGAATTAAAATAATAAAACTAAAATATAAAAAAAAATTAAAATCTGATCCTCTCAAGGGATCAGATAGCATCATTTCCAGTCATCACTGATGGAGCCAATCCTTTGACAACTGCCCTTCTACTCTCATTAACAGATGGGCCTGCCATTGGGTAAAGGACCTCTGGGATTTCCTCCTTACAGTGTCGGAAATTCATTCATGAAAGAGAACACAAAATTATAAAAACACTAAGATGGAGGACCTTCCATTACCATCCCAATAAGAACCTTTTAAAAAACATATTTAATAACTATTATAGCTAACATTTATTGAGCACCTACTATGTGTCAGGTGCAGTACAAAGCTTTTTAGTGAACAGTCACTGGACTGGATAGCACACTGAAATGGGTAATATTATTATCCCTATTTGGGGTTAAGGAAACTAAAGACCTAGTAATGCTAAATAACTTGCCCAAAGACAGGGGGGCATGAAATGAATGAAGATTTAATTGCTGGTAGTCTGAGCCCAGAGCACCACCCTTAACTGACTTTACCTTTACTCACTTTACCTCTTTGAGGCCATGTTTCACCATGGCTCCCAATACTGGTCCAGAACTAAGAATGTGTTTTTTTCAAGCTAAGCTTATTGGAGGTCAAGTTATGTGACCTTGGCCACGCCATCTCTTTCTCTACACCTCTGCCTCACATCAGGTAAATTAAGCAGAGGGTTAGACCAGGTAATGTTGAAAATCCCTTCCCGCCCTGAAAATTAAGATGGTAAATGCTTTCCCAACATCACGTTATATTCCGAGTTTTACTCACTTTTTTGCTAACTAAAGAGCATTAAGGGAGGAAAAAAGAAAAGCAGAGGCTATAAAAGTATGTTTATTAACATAGGGAAATGAAAAGGCAGCCCAGGGGATTCTATTTATATCTCCCTCGAGGATTATGCCTTAATCTATACTATTTGATTTTTTTAATGCATTTATTCAGAGCTGAGGCCTGTAGGGTGCTCTTTAAGTCTGGCACTGAATGAAATAATTCAATTAAAATAGGCTTGAGGCTTTTGCAAGGTATTAAACTCCCTGAAGAGATTTAGGACTTGATCGGGGCGGCTTCAGCACCAGGGCTGAGGAGACCACAGGAAAGTATAAGTGGGGCTTGGTCACAGGGGTTTCTGGGAACACTGAAGGAATCATCCCAAGCTGCTTGAAAGGGGGTTGTCAGAGCAGAAGTGGTAGGAAAATAAACTCTGCCTAAAAGATTCCCAGTAGTTCACTGGAGTCTGACATTCACTTTGTCACATTACCTTGGATAAAACCTATCCTTATAGCGGAAAATGAAATCTAGTAACTGTCATTAACAAGTACCCTTCATCGAGCACTCTCTATAGCCTAGGCAGGATACTGACCTAAGTACTTTTCACACATTCGTTTATACAGTCTTCATAGCTGTAGGAGGTTAAAAAATCATCAAGCCCAAATGGATAACGATGAGGGGTATATATACAATGGACCATTAGTCAGCCATCACAGAGAGCGGAATCTTGCCATTTGCAATGAGGGAGATGGAGCTGGAGAGTATTTTGCTAAGCGAAAGCAGTCAGAGAAAGACAAAATACCATATGATTTCACTCATCTGTGGAATTTAAGAAACAAGACAGACGACGTGAGGGAAAAAAAAAGAGGCAAACCATAAAAGAGACTCTTAGCTATAGAGAACAAACTGAGGGTTGCTGGAGAGGAGGTGGGCAGGGGCATGGCTCGAGTGGGCGGTGGGGATGAAGGGGTACGCTTGCCGTGACGAGCCCTGGGTGTTGGATGCAATTACTGAATCGCTAAATTCTACGCCTAAGACTAATATTACACTGTACGTTAAATGGAATTTAAATAAAAACTTGAAAAAAACCATCAAGCTCATTTTATAGATGAGAAAACGGAGATGCCAAATAATACCAGCACTTGCCCAAGCTTGCGCAGCTAACAAGTCACACACTAAAACCCTCATCTGTGGTACGGAAACCAGTGCTCTCCCGCACTATGCCACTTAAAGCACGAGTAGCAGGAAACTGAACCGGGAGAAACACAGGTTTGCAAAAAAATAGAGACAGTCTCTTTCCTCAGGTGCACACAATCTGGTTGGCAAATGCGACTTGTATCAGAATAGCTCAAACTAGATTACAAGTGACTGAGTTCAGATCCAAACTTGAGAACAGGTTTCCACAGAAGCAGGGCAGAGAGAACATTACAGGAAGAGGAAGATCGGAAAGGGGCACAGTGAGGACCTTCACAGTCCTGGATCTGTACAAGACTGGCTCAGTTGGCCACTTTTTTTTTTTTAACTCACTACTAAAATTCTGACTCCAATTCCAATGTGTAGGGAGTTCTTTCCCCCACCAAGCAACTCTCCAAGGTCAGCTAGGTGTCCTGTAACTTTACTCCATTCTGGCACTACTTACCCAGCTACAATATTGGATTTCACAGGTTAAGGGCTCAGTTCCACAAGACTTTTCCCCCACATTCACTTCAGATACGAGCACAGATTTTCTGACCTACCAGATATAGGTTGGAAATTCCAACGACCCCTGCCTTATTTTCAAATAACTTGCTAAAGCAGCTCATGGAACCTGAAGAAACATTTTGCTTACTAGATTGCCAGTTTATTACAAATGATGGTAACTCAGGAACAGCCTGCTCGAAGACATGCATGGGACAAGATATAGAGAAGGGGTGAAGACCCACCGTGCTTTCTCAGCAAGCCAGCTCTCCTTACGTCTCCACCATGTTTAGCAGCTCAGAAACTCTCCGAAACCAGAGCTTTGGGGGGTTTTATGAAGGCTTCATTACACAGGCACAAATGATTAACTCATTGGCCATTAGTGATTGAACTCAATCTCCAGGCCCTTTCTCTTCCCTGGAGGTCAGAGGTCTGAAACTGAAAGTTTGAGCCTCTAATCAGATGGTTGGTTCTTCTGGAAACCAGCCCCCATCCTTAAGTGCCATCCAATGTCATTTCATTAATAAAATGAAAGACACTTTTGTCACTCTTATCACAGGAAACTCCAAGGCTTTTAAGACCGCCATGCCAGAAATGGGAACAAAGACCAAATGCCTATTTACTATAAATCACTGTCTCACCACTGGGCATTCCATGCCATTAGGAACTGTGCCTTCCTTCCCCAGTATCCAGCACCTAGATTTTGTTTGGAGGAAGCAAGAATACCTAAAGGAAAGAAAAGAAGATATACAGAATGAAATAAGCCAAAAAACAAGTAATCTCAACCCTAAATCTAACCATTCTCCTCTGGAAAAAAAAAAAAAAGGGTGGGGGAGCAGAGCAGGACAGGGGTACTCAGAACAGGTAGGGTCCAGGAGGATGTGAGATGCCTACTTATGAGAGGAGAGAACTCTAACAGCCTGAGATATAAGGGAAGCCATTTTATGTTTCTCAGTCAACATGACTATACATAAACTGCTTAAAACAAAAACCCTGATTTTTGGCCCATTGTGCACCTGTTTTGTGAATGAGCAGCCTTAAGGAAAACCATCTTGTCCTCAAGATATCAATCAGTGCTCCTACTCCCTGCATTCCTTGTGTTAAAACTTGTGATTCCTGCCTACATACTAATGTATAATCTTTTGAGCTTGTATAAGATGTAAAACGTATGTAACCCCATGGAAACTGTTCATTCTCCAGAACACTTTCTTCCCTGTGAAGACCTGTTTCCCAGGGAAGTTGTCCTCACAGACTCGAACAAAGCTCTTTGTTACTTTTAAAGATTCTAAAAGGTTGGTTATTTTTCATAAATGCTGTCTGGTCAGTTGCAGGAGATGCCAACAGCTGAAATGACCACTCTTAATTGCTAGCCTCAGATCATACTTAGGAAAGTGGAGTGCACATTAGAACCGACTGGGGAGGGCACCTGGGTGGCTCAGTCATTAAGTGTCTGCCTTCGGCTCAGGTCATGATCCCAGGGTCCTGGGATCGAGCCCTACATCGGGCTCCCTGCTCAGTGGGGAGCCTGCTTCCCCCTCTCTCTCTGCTGTCTGTCAAATAAATTAATTAATTAATTTTAAAAAAAAGAATCGACTGGGGAGCATATTAGGCCACAGATTGCTGGTTTACCCCCAGAGGTTCTGATCAGGAATTTGCATTTTTAACTCATTTGCAGGTGATACTAATGCTGGTTTAGGGTCTACCAAGAAACCTTCATTGCATATTAGAATCGCCTGGGAGCTTATAAAAACACCCAGAATCCCTGGAGATGGGACTAAATCATGTATACTTTTTTAAAGATTTGATTTATTTACTTACTTACTTAGTTGACAGAGAGCACAAGCGGAGGGAGCGGCAGGCAGAGGGAGAGGGAGAAGCAGACTCCCTGCGGAGCAGGGTGCCTGACACACGGCTCAATCCCAGGACCCCGGGATCATGACCTGAGCAGAAGGCAGACGCATAACCGACTGAGCCACCCAGGCGCCCCTAAGTTACGTATATGTTTTAAAACCTAGGACTAGGTGATTTCAATGTACAGCCAAACCAGAGAGTTAGTAATGTAGAAGTATTACTTGAAATGCATGGGCCTGAAATTCATACCCATAAAATAACAGCAAATATTTATTGAACACTTAGCATGTAATAGTCACGCCACTGAGTACATTACTGCATGGTCTCAATCAATCCACGCCGGAACCTTTCAGGTAGGGACAATTGTTCCCATTCTACTGATAAGGAGAGCGAGTGAAATTAAGTGATTCGTCCTGGGCGATAAACTGGTAAGTGACAACCTGGCAATCCAGCTCAGCTCTACATCTGTGCAGACTCAGAACCACGAGACCACTAAATTTAGCCCCTTCCCCAAACCACTCAGGGCTCTGGTCTCTGCCTTAAATCTTCAGTATTTGGTTGAATCCAGATGCCAACAATCTAAGCTGGAACAACTAGAATCAAATTCATGTTTGGCATCATTTTGGGTGATAGATAAACAGATACAGATCTGTATTCAGAGATACATATATGAATAAACAAACGCCAGTCACAGAATGGTTGTTTTCCTGAATTCGATCCTTTTCTAAATCCTTTTCTAAACCCAGCTACCACTCTATTTATAGTCCTTCAGTGGCACTTCCAAAAAAAGTTCAGACTCCAAATATGGTGTATTCAAGGCCCTTTCATGATAGAGCCCCTGCTGGGACTCTGCAGCCCCTCACCCCTCCTCCTCGCTTCTCACTGTCTACTCTCAACTTTGTCAATATTCTTCTTTCTCCTTCCTTCCTCTCTCCTTCCTTCCTCCCTATCTGTGTGGAGAACTTCTACCGATCCTTTGAAACTCGGGTCAACTATCCCTGCTAATCCAAAATCTTCCCCTGTATCCCTTCCTGGAGAAATCAGAGCAACACACGTATCACATTCCATTTTTCCTTACTATTTCTCATTCCCTATAGCCTTCATCAATTCACTGAATTTCCAAGAGATCTTTGGGAAAGGATCCTGGCTCTGTCCTGAGAATGAGACTTTTCCTAAAGACCTTCCAGTGGACTATACTCTCTTCCTTACACTAGGGCTGCAGAGGGGGTATTATGCTTTTTCCTCTCTTCCAGACTACTCTTCTCCCTTCCTCCGTAAAACCCCTGCGGCTTTGAATCTCCTGTTATCAGATTACACCACCCACCACCCCTCCTTCCTAGGGTCCCAGTCCCTAGCTCACAACTTCATTCCTAGAATATTTAATCCCTGGCTTGCCGGCTTGCCCTCTCTTCCTCCAAGCTCAGATTCCCCTGTCCGTTGTTAACCCTCTTGGCTAATCCCCTGGCCTCTTCATGCTGTCATACTGGCTAAACAACACATCTCTCAGAGCCAAATCTCTGCCTACTCTGCATCCACACCCTGGGAGCGGAAAGGAGCTGGAGAGAAATAGAGCCCTTGTCAACTGTAAAGTCTTGACCATATTCCTCAAGCAGCAGAGTCCATAAATTCTTCTATCCTCCTAGATGATTCTTTCAAGCCTTTTCCCTCTCTGCAAACCCCAAGTCCCCATTCCCATTTTCAGCCCTTGACTTGGCTTCTCTACATTATTAAGAGAAGAAAGGCAATCAGATAGGAACTTGCACAAGTTCCCACCTTCACTTCACTCTCCCGCGCGTGCACCCACGTTCTTTGATGGCTGTGATGTAGACATCTTCCCCCCTAACCGCCATGGATTCCAGGCACTGTGGCATCACTAAGCCCATATTCTGCCCTCTTTGGACCAAATTCTATAGCTCCCCTGGACTGGATGATACCACAGAAATGAAGATGAACCACGATGGATGTGGATCTCTTTTCTTTGGTTAAATTAGAAATTTAAACTATTCCTTTGGGGATGCTTGGTTGGCTCAGTTGGTTGTCTACCTTCAGCTCAGGTCATGATCCCAGGATCCTGGGATCAAGCCCTGAGGGTCCTGGGATTGAGCCTCACATCAGGCTCTGGGCTCCATTCTCAGAGGGAACCTGCTTCTCCGTCTCTCTTTGCCTGCTACTCCCCCTGCTTGTGCGTGCTTGCGCTCGCGCTCTCTCTCTCTCTCTGTCAAATAAATAAAATCTTTTAAAAACTTTTTTTTAATAAAAGGAACTATTCCTTTCTGCTTTGTCCCCAAGTAGAGGATAAGGCTCTTGATATGCTATTATTTCAACATAAAAAAGGCTGGGCATCCCTGTACTGTTCCTCTGGTAAATGCCTATTTCTCTGGCTTCTGCTTATTTCAAGTACAGTAACCAAAGAAGACAAATAAAATGGGATTTGAGTCCTTAATGTGTTTGTGTTTATTTGGATTTACCAAGGCCAATTGTTGAATTCAATCAGTAGAAATAAAATCTTATTCAGTCTTTTCCCCTTGTAATCATTGGAAGATCTCAGAAGTGAATTGTGTATGGGGGTGGGAAGTATGTGGGGGGGAGATGAGATAGGATGAAATGCCACTTTTTGTGAGCTCTTTTAAAAAAGTCTTCACTTTTCCCAGACAATTTTTGAAAAAGAATACTATGTATGATTTTTCTCTCCTTCCTTTCTAGCCCAAACTGTCAACCATTCAAATTCCCACTTTCCTATTACACTAGTAAGCTTATAGGAAAGAGTCTTTTAAGGGTATTTGCATTTTAATTTACATTGAACGCTTACCATCTGCCTTGGCACTATGCAAGTGCTTTATGTCTATTATTTCTATCTTTACGCTCATCTTCACAGGATTGGTAGTATTTTATCATCATACCCATTTACAGATTTGGAAACAGGCTTAGATAAATTCAGGGATCAGCCCAAGGTCTCTAGCTACTAAGTGGGGGAACCAAAGATCACACATGAACAGTCTGACTCCTGAGTATTTATATGAGGGATGTCCCAGCACCTTCTGTTTGTTCCCCTCTTTGGGATTCCCTCCTGAGTGTTTATATGAGGGATGTCCCAGCACCTTCTGTTTGTTCCCCTCTTTGGGATTCCCTCCACTGTATCCTACAGTTCATTGGGTATTTAAGAGGAGGATGGGATGAAGGGATCCAGTTTCCCTGAGAAGATAAAAGATGAGTTAGGTCGATGGAATAGATCGCCTGCCTCAGGGTAAGAGTTAGCAAAGGCAAAATGTGAATTCTGGGTAGAAAAAAAAAAACCTCTTATGTTTTAAATTCTTTTTTTTTTTTTGGAGTCTAAGAACATTTTTTTTTTAATTTCATTTCTTTTCAGCGTAACAGAATTCATAGTTTTACACCACACCCAGTGCTCCATGCAATGCGTGCCCTCCATAATACCCACCACCTGGCTTCCCCAACCTCCCACCCCCGCCCCTTCAAAACCCTCAGGTTGTTTTTCAGAGTCCATAGTCTCTCATGGTTCATCTCCCCCCCAATTTCCCTCAACTCCCTTCTCCTCTCCATCTCCCCATGTACTCCGTGTTATTTGTTATGCTCCTCAAATAAGTGAAACCATATGATAATTGACTCTCTCTGCTTGACTTATTTCACTCAGCATAATCTCTTCCAGTCCCATCCATGTTGCTACAAAAGTTGGCTATTCATCCTTTCTGATGGAGGCATAATACTCCATAGTGTATATGGACCACATCTTCCTTATCCATTCGTCCGTGGAAGGGCATCTTGGTTTTTTCCACAGTTTGGCGACCGTGGCCATTGCTGCTATAAACATTGGGGTACAGATGGCCCTTCTTTTCACCACAGCTGTATCTTTGGGGTAAATACCCAGTAGCGCAATTGCAGGGTCATAGGGAAGCTCTATTTTTAACTTCTTGAGGAATCTCCACACTGTTCTCCAGAGTGGCTGCACCAACTTGCATTCCCACCGACAGTGTAAGAAGGTTCCCCTTTCTCCACATCCTCTCCAACACATGTTGTTTCCTGTCTTGCTAATTTTGGCCATTCTAACTGGTGTGAGGTGGTAT
This sequence comes from Mellivora capensis, assembly GCA_004024625.1. Taxonomy (NCBI): domain Eukaryota; kingdom Metazoa; phylum Chordata; class Mammalia; order Carnivora; family Mustelidae; genus Mellivora; species Mellivora capensis. The sequence goes on along the minus strand of PISX010018211.1, from coordinate 13,621 downwards.
CTCAATGTGGTTTTAATTTGAATCTCCCTGATGGCTAGTGATGATGAACATTTATTCATGTGTCTGATAGCCATTTGTATGTCTTCATTGGAGAAGTGTCTGTTCATATCTTCTGCCCATTTTTTGATGTGATTATCTGTTTTGCGTGTGTTGAGTTTGAGAAGTTCTTTATAGATCCTGGATATCAACCTTTTGTCTGTACTGTCATTTGCAAATATCTTCTCCCATTCCGTGGGTTGCCTCTTTGTTTTGT
>PISX010018211.1:0-13268 GCA_004024625.1 Mellivora capensis | reverse complement strand
TTTCGTTTCCTTTGCCTTTGGAGACATATCTTGAAAGAAGTTGCTGTGGCTGCTATCAAAGAGGTTACTGCCTATGTTCTCCTCTAGGATTCTGCTGGATTCCTGTCTCACATTGAGGTCCTTTATCCATTTCGAGTTTATCTTTGTGTACAGTGTAAGAGAATGGTCGAGTTTCATTCTTCTACATATGTTTTAAATTCTTATCTGCTAACACAGTGGCAAGGATGGGACAACCCCAGTCTCTAAGTGGCTTAAAGAGGTAATCTAAGATACTGATTTCTAGAATGAAAACTGCCAAGGTTTAAAGCCAGGATCTTCTTTTTTTTTTAAATTAACATATAATGTATTATTAGCCCCAGGGGTAAAGGTCTCTGAATCACCAGGTTTACACACTTCACAGCACTCACCATAGCACATACCTTCCCCAATGTCCATAACCCCACCACCCTCTCCCTACCCCCCTACCCCCAGCAACTCTCAGTTTGTTTTGTGAGATTAAGAGTCTCTTATGGTTTGTCTCCCTCCCGATCCCATCTTGTATCACTTATTCTTTTCCTACCCCCCAAACCCCCCATGTTGCCTCTCAACTTCCTCATATCAGGGAGACCATATGGTAATTGCCTTTCTCTGATTGACTTATTTTGCTCAGCATAATACCTTCTAGTTCCATCCATGTCATTGCAAATGGCAAGATTTCATTTCTTTTGATGTAAAGCCAGGCTCTTCTTACCATGTGATTGCCGGCCACTTACTTAAACCTTGAGTTCTTCCTAGGTAAATAGGGATAGTAATAGCAGCAACTTCAGAGTCAAGTTGGCACCAAGTGTTCACCAAAGGGCTAACATTAAACTTTGAATGCAGCATGAGAGACTGAATAGACAGTGGCCAGATCGTATGTAAAAATAAAACTCTAACCCACTATCTGCACCCAGCCCAGGAAACCAACACATTATCTATAGTACTAAGTGCAAGAAACCAACCTACTTACTATTTGTAAGTCAGATGTGTAAAAAGTCAGACCACTATCTCTAGAAAAAAAAATCCATGAAATCAAATAACTCCTTATACAATCATCCTCAAATAGGCAAGACTTCATTCATAACTGTCACCTTCATTGAATTTTGTCCTCACTTCCCACTTAGAACCAACCAAAAAAAAGCCAAGTATGCACCCTTAACCAATCACACAAGATGTCCTCCTTCTAATTAGCCCACCTACAATTTCCTCCTGCTAACAGCCTTTAATCAGTGTATACCTGAAGTCTTCCCTTTTCTTCTCTCTAAGCTTTCCCACTCCTCTGCATGCTCTTGAGTCTCAACCAAAACACAAGTGATGGTGGCTGGGTCTCTTGTTATATGCCTTGAAAACCCTAAATAAATAGCTTTTACCTATTCTCATTGGGTTGGTGTTCATTTATTTCCATAAACCTTAACTGAGTTCATTCAGGTGAGAAGTGATGGGGACTCAGAGCAAGATGGGAGCAGTGAATATGGCAAGAAGCAAGCAGATTCAGGATATATTTTAAAGGCAGAATCTTCACAAGGAAGAGATGAGAGAAAGTGGGGATCATGTTCTAGCCCAATAACAAGGTGGGCAACGGTGTCATGTGCAGAGATGGGAAAGGCTAGAGTATGTACATTCCGAAACTGGAGGAACAGTGCTTTAGGCTTACCTACTCCCTGCACAGAGAAATGTAAAAAGCTCCAAAAATCTTCTCTAAGAGACCATGTCAGCCAGCCCAACATGTGTGCAAAGGATCATTCCCACAGACCAACATACCTTTAGAGTCAGAGTTCATGAGTGCTGTAAGCTCCCACTGTCATTTATTTCTCCTCCCTCAAAAACAAATCTTCACAATTCCCTGAATGATATGTGAAATTCTACCCTTGGAACTGGCTTCAACCACAATTAAAAAGTTAATAAGATGGCATAATCTCAATTTGTTTTAAAGTACATGTATATCTGGAAGGAAATATAGGAAAATGTTAGCCACGTTTGTTATCTCTGGATAGTGGTATTCTGGGTGATTCAAATTTTCTTCTTAATACAGTTCTGTATTGCCTAAGCCTTTAATAATGAACAAGAAATTTTCTTATTAAAAAAATACATTTCTTAAAAATGAGATCTCTGGGATAGGTAACACATTAAAAGCTGTCAGTCATTTCTTTCCTGGCATGAATAAATGGAGTGTATATCACACATGTGCAAGTTCTGATGGGGAATGTAGAAGATATGAGAACTGGGCTGTCTGCTAGGGTCAAAGGCACACAGGGAAATATGTGCTCCCAAGCACTTCACAAGAAAGCCAAAACCAGCCCTGGCTTTGCAGCTATATGAGGGAGATTAGCCACAGAGTTGGGTCCAGAGAGTGAGCTGTGATAGAAATATATACAGTATTTCCAAACACCATTTCAGGGGAGTCACCACCAGCCTGAGAACAGGGGACAGCCTATTTTCTAATGAAATAATCAATTTGAAATGCAAACCAAGGGAAATTCAGAAATTGGCCCTCCCAAGAGAACCAGTCTTAACCAATTCAGCCCTGACTAGAACTCATAGTCAAGACCTGGACTTGGAGAAGCACCAAGGTGTGTGGCCATATTTCGTCACTTGGGTGAGAAAAAGAAGTGAAATGACTCCATTCCCACAGCCCCCCACCCCCCCATTGAAGAGGAAAGCAGTCATCACCAAACCCCCACCCCCAATTCAACAGGCCTTCTGCTCTGAAAACATTAACTCCTTGGCTTATTTTCACTCATTCTTGGCTAAACTGACAAATATCTCTGATTACTCTGGCTTCAAGCAAAGAATAGGCCCCTCCAAGGCCTAATATTTAAAATGCTCAGCAGTGTGGCCAATTGATGGTGGGAGGATTGTCGAAGGAGAGTTTCTCTGGCAGTGTGAACCTGGGAGCTAGAGATGGATGGACTCTCAAAGAGTCAAGGGCCCAGAAAACTCCAGAAGCACATTTTCCTGCTCAACGGTAACACTGGAGGGAACTTCAGATACATTTGTTTTCATCCCATCCCCATACTAATCCCAAATTATCCAAAACCAGGAAATAAATTGAAGAAAGAAATGTCTGTCCTTTCAATGTCATTGTTTAAGAGACTCCTGAGAGGATCATTTAATTAGGACTTCGATTTTTGCCATTCACTACTTGTGAAAAGGATGTTAACTTGTAGATTTCTGCTCTAAAAGTTACAATTTCATTGCCCAGTAGAACTTGAACCAATTTTGTATCTTTTAGCCAATTTATTTCCACATTCCTTTTGACTGGCTTACAATATAAATGCCCATTCCTTGAGTTTTCTTTTTGAACCACTTCTACCTTTTCACTGAGTCACTCATTAATTAATGAGTTGAGGAAAATCTCTGTACATGCTTATTGTCTTTCATATGACTCATGTGTCAGGGAGCAAGACTTTTCGTCCAACCTCTCAGATTCAGAGCTTGGGGCCTACAAATTAAACTCAAAGGGACAGATCAGCAAGAGAGAAAATAGATTTTAATCATGTATGTAGGGGAGTTTGTAAAAAAACAGATATGACTAAAGGGGCTTATATATATCATCTTAAAAGGGCAAATGAAAGGGGAGATCAGCACTTGAGGGAAGCAAATTACTTCTTAGAAGGACAGACGTGAAAAAGCACTTAGAAGAGATGGCTGAGAAGAGATGTTAACAATGTCTGCTTGGGTGTGGTGCCAATGTCTCATCGCCAAGATCAGAGTTGCTCTCGGGGAAGGGATTTGTGAAAGGCTTTGCTCTTAGGCAGATAAGGGAGCTCAGGATCTTAAATCCTTCAGCTCAAAAAAAAATTTTATGCAACAGCAGCATATTCTGGACCCCTTCCTACCTTCACATGTTTTTAAATTTCTGGAAACTTATCTTCCAATTTGCAGGTGTGGAAATATAAGTCTCAAGGATAGCAGAAGAGCCACACTTCAGTAGGATAAGAGCCAGACTTTAAAGCCAGTTCTGACACTAAACTTCCTCCCACATTGTCCAACTAAATAGCTTGTGGCCTTGACCAAGACACTCTCCCCCTCTGAGCTTGGTTTCTAGGATCTAAACCCGGGCAGGTGGAAGATGTGACCTCCACAGTTCCTTCCAGATCCCATGATCTCTGGTAAAGTTAATTCCTTGGCAAAATGATAAAACAACAAGCCAGACTGATCTTCACATACTCTTCCCATTCCACCCCCATCCCTAATGATGTCATTTCACAGATGAGCCCATGGTCATGAATTTTCTCTCCCCATCAAGACTGCCCTATCCTGTGTCCTGTCCATCAGCGAACCCTTCCAACAGGGACTCTACTAATATTATAAACTATAAATCAATCAATCCTAAGGAAAATGGCTATTAAGGGTCATATATATATATATATATATATATATATATATATATCTGTATTTACATATATAGGTATCTGTATTTACCTTCCAAGGAAGATAAAATTTTTACTCAGGTGAACGGCGAAACCCAGGCAATGTGACAGGTAAGTAGGGTGGCTTTGTGAGAACAAATACTCAAATACTCTTAATACTCCTGCACCAAATGTATTTGGAGGATGAGTTTTGGTCAAAATAGACTGGAGCTGAGTGCCGGCCAGCACCAGTCCCCACCCCACACCAGCTATTATATATTTTGGACACTACACTTGCTTTTTTGTCTTGGTTCATTGAGTCACATCTGCTTCCAAATACATACAACAGGGACAAAATCTCTGCATCTGTTGCTAGGCATTCATCTTCCCCAACCCAAAATGTAACATTTGTACTTGAACTCTGCTGTTGATTAAGACGATTAGACTTGATTCTCATTATTCTTCATTAAATAGAAAATAAATGCTTATATATTTTTCTTTTTACTTATTAATCTGTCCTAATGTTTCTACACTGACTATTTCTTCAATGCTAACGTTTAAATAATGAAAACAACTCATACAAGACTCTATTAAGCATAAGGAATGAGCCACCATCCTGATCCTTAAAGTGAAGCTTGTCTTTTTAATGCTCTTTTCCCCCACCTCCCTGGCAATTAAAAGCATCTGTGCTGGGTAAGGGTGTGCGTATACATGTTTTAGAGCAGAGGAAAACCAGTAGGACAGTTTTTGCCACTGCCAATGTTGTAACAACATAGCACGTCTTGACTTACCAGAGAATTATTTCAATATCATTCTGTTATAAAGATAATGAAGGGTCATCTTTGGGTTAGCATCAGATCTCAAGGGACTTTCCTGACCTACACAAGACATAGAACAAGTGGTCAAAGGTACATGTACAACAATGTTTCTCAACCCTGGTTGCATATTAGAATCACCTGAGGACCTTTTTATTTCTTTTTAAAGATTTTATTTATTTATTTGACAGACAGAGATCATAAGTAGGCAGAGAGGCAGGCAGAGAGAGAGGAGGAAGCAGGCTCCCTGCTGAGCAGAGAGCCCGATGTGGGGCTCAATCCCAGGACCCTGAGATCATGACCCGAGCTGAAGGCAGAGGCTTAACCCACTGAGCCACCCAGGCACCCCTCACCTGAGGACCTTTAAAAAATATATAATAATACTCATGCCTAGGCAGTGCCTTTTTTGGGAGGCCTATAAATGTCAGACACCTGGAAAAAAATGTTGACTACAAAATATAAAAACAAAACTGCAAAGCTGCAATGAATAAAAGTTTGTCTATAAAACATAATATGCTATCGACTTCAGTAATTATTAGATTTGATATTCATAAAATTTTTATTACATTTGAAAACAATTGGTAGGTTATATTCTCACCTCAAGAATTCCCAAGTATGCGTTATCAGTGGTTCTCAAAATGCAGCCTCCACAACAGCATGATCAGACTCACCTGGGAACATGCTAGAAAAGAAGCCTTGTAGGCCTTACCTCCAACCTACTGAATCAGAACCTCTGAGGATGGAGGCCAAGTATCTGCTTGCACAAGCCCTTCAAGTGATTCTGATATATGCTCAAATATGAGAACCACTGTGCCAGATTATTACCAAAAAAAAAAATAATATTATGTAATTAAAATTAAAATAACCAGTCATAAACTAAATAATAAGTAGCCAAGTAATGTATAAGGCACAATTTGAAAATCCTTTCAAAAATTTCTGCTGAGAAAAATACATATATATATATCCTCAAATGGCTAAACATAAAATTATCATATGATCTAGCAATTCTACTCCTAGAGTAACCAAAAGCACTGCAGGAACTCAAACAGATACTTATACATCAATGTTCACAGCAGCATTATTCTCAATAGCCAAAAGGTGGAGATACCCAAGTGTCCATCAATGGAAGTGCTGATAAACAAAATGTGGTCTACATGTACAATAGATTATTTGGCCATAAGAAGGAATGAAATTCTGATACACACTACAACATGGATAAACCTCAAAAACATTATGCTAACTGAAGTAAACCAACACAAAAGGACAAATAATGCAGGATACAACTTAATTTGAGGTACCTAGAATAGGCAAATTCATAGAGGCAGAAAGTAGAAGAAAGGCTACCAGGGGCTTGGGGGTAGAGGTGAGGTGGGAGTGGGGGAGAGGATTTAATAAGTAGAGTTCCTGTTTGGGGCGATAAAAAAAAGTTGTGGAAATGGATAGTGGCATAGTCGCACAACACTGTGCATGTACTTAATGTCACTGGATTGTGCACTTAAAAATAGTTAAAATGATGAGCTGTATGTTGTCTATATTTTTCCACAATAAAAAAATGTAAGCTGGAGAACCAAGAAAGCCAGAAATATAATTCAGTCTAAGCCAAACCAGTGGAACCAATGGTGTAAGTCCCAATCCAATCTAAAGGCTTGAGAATCAAGAATGCTGATGTCTGAGGGCAGGAGAAGATGGATGTCCCAGCTCCAGCAAGGAGAAAAAAATTTGCCCTTCCCTCCCACATTTTGTACTACTCAGGTCCTCAGTGGATATGATGATGCCCACCCACAGCGGTAAGGAAGGACTTCTTTCTTCAGTCTACCAATTCAAATGCTAATCTCTTCCAGAAACATCTTCAAAGACACACTCAGAAATAAGGTTTTACCAGCTATCTGGGTATCCCTTAGCCCAAGCAAACTGACACATAAAATTTACCATCACATGTCTACTCTCACCACTTTTGTTCAACGTAGTACTAGAAGTCCTAGCCACAGCTATCAGAAAATAAAAAGAAATAAAAGACATCCAAATCAATGAGGAAGAAGTCAAACTTTCACTATTTGCAGATGACATGTTACTATATAAAAAAAAAAAAACAACTCTACCATAAAACTGTTAGTACTGATAAATGAATTCAGTAAAATCACAGGATACAAAATCAGTGCACAGAAATCTGTTGCATTTGTATACACCAATAATGAAGCAGCAGAAAGAGAAATTAAGGAACAATCCATTTCAATCAGACGCCTAGGAATAAACCTAACCAAGGAGGTAAAAGACCCGTGCTCTGAAAGCTATAAAACACTGATAAGAGAAATTGAAGATGACACCAAAAAATGGAAAGACATCCCATGCTCATTGATTGGAAGAACAAATATTGTTAAAATGTCTATATTATCCAAAGCAATCTACACATTTAATGCAATCCCTATAAAATATCAACAGCATTTTTCACAGAGCTCGAACAAACAATCCTAAAATTTGTGTGGAACCACAAAAGACCCTAAATAGCCAAAGCAGCCTAACAAAGAAAGAAAGAGAAGAGGGGAGGGAGGGAGGGAAGAAGGAAGGAAGGGAGGAAGGAGGGAGGGAAAGAAGGAAGGCACTATGGAATGGAAGAAGATATTTGCAGATGACACATCTGATAAAAAATTAGTCTCCAAAATATATTTTAAAAACTTACAAAATTCAACACCCAAAAAATAAATAATCCAATTAAAACACGGGCAGAAGACATACATGGACATTTTCCCAAAGACATATAGATGGCCAAAAAACACATGAAAAGATGCTCAGATTACTTATTATCAGGCAAATGCATATCAAAACTACAGTGAGATATCACCTCACACCTGTTGGAAAATGAACAACACAAGAAACAACAGGTGTTGGTGAGGATGAAGAGAAAGAAGAACCCTCTTGCGCTGTTGGTGGGAATGCAAACTGGTGCAGCCTCTCAGTATGGAGGCTCCTCAAAAAGCTAAAAATAGAACTACCCTACAATCCAGTAATCACACTACTAGGTATTTATCCGAAGACTACAAAAACACTAATTCAAAGGGATACATGCACCCCAATATTTACAGCAGCATTATCTACAATAACCAAATTATGAAAAAGCCAAGTCCATCTACTCATGAATGGATGAAGAAGATGTGGCGTATACATTGATGGAATATTACTTAGTGATCAGAAAGAATGAAATCTTAAAAAAATGAAATCTTGCTATTTGCAATAATATGGATGGGGCTAGAGAATATAATTCTAATTGAAATAAGTCATTCAGAGAATGACAGATTCTTTATGATTTCAGTCTTATGTGGAATTTAAGAAACCAAACACATGAGCAAAGGGGAAAAAAGAGAGAGAGAGATAAACCAAGAAACACACTCTTTTTTTTTTTAAAGAAGATTTTATGTATTTATTTGACAGACAGAGATCACAAGTAGGCAGAGAAGCAGACAGAGAGAGAGAGGGGGAAGCAGGCTCCCCGCTGAGCAGAGAGCCTGATGCAGGGCTTGATCCCAGGACCCTGAGATCATGACCTGAGCTCAAGGCAGAGGCTTAACCCACGGAGCGACCTAGCGCCCCTCAACCAAGAAACACACTCTTAACTGTAGAGAACAAGTGGGTACCAGAAGGGAGGTGGGTGGCGGAATGGCTGAAATAAGTGATGGGGTGAAGGGGTGACTTGTGATGACCAGTGAGTGATGTATGGAAGGGCTGACTCACTAAATTCCATACCCGCAACTAATAATTACACTGTATGTTAACTAACTGGAATTTAAATAAAAACTTTTTAAAAATTTACCCAACACAAATGATCTATTTACCATATATAAGCTTGGACTATAGGCTCCTCGAGGGCAGGGACTATTGTTCATAATTCTCCAATATCTAGCCCAGCACCAAGATGGCTATGGTTAACAGTAAATGAATCAATAAGTGAATAAGGGAACGAGCAAGTCAATGAATAAATGAGTATGTAAATAAACAAACGATTGTCTCATAGGTCTTTAAGTGGTCTAGTATCCACTGAGCTTGTGTGCAAAATTTTGTGCATGAGGTTTTTCATAGAAAGGGTCTCATCTTTCATTAGATTATCAGTGGGACACAGGCCCCCAAAGTGCCTACAACCACTGGTGTAGAGACAGTGAGAAGATAATGTGAACCAGAGGGTTTCTCAGTGTGGCTTACCCTGCTACTCACCAATCCCACTCCTGCGTATATATCTGAAGAAATTACCACAATGATTCCTACAGTGACTTAAGTAGTTTTCCGAGGCTCCTGGAAACCCCAGATGCTGTTTTGTTTGCCTCCTGTTACAGAGGATATGTTGGAAACACTGGTAAAACGCTCTGCTGCAGAGGGAAGAACATAATTGCCTTCAACCTAGCTTCTGCACCTAGCTCCATAATCCCCATCTCAAACCACCTAGGGAGGATAATGTGTCTGTTTCCAGAAGGGTGGGTTTTAGAGGGCAAATGTCACCTGGATGCTGAAGACAAATATCAACTCAGAAAGATGGCCTTTGACACAAGAGGTATCTCAGCCATTCCTGTATGAGAAAGTAGAATGAGAAATTTGGAAATTAACCTCACTAGGATGGCCTGTCTAGTCCTCTGCCTTTCTTGAGCTAAATCCTTAAGGCAGCTTCAAGAGCTCAAATCTAGGGAAATAATTTTCTATCATTTCTCCTCAGACTATTTAAAACTTTGATTCAGGAGGGCTATGAATTTTTGGATGGAGGGGACTAGAGATCTAAAGTGAAACTATAATTGTAAACAGAGTTGTTGAGAGAGGAACGCAAATATGACTACTTTTTACATAACTTTATTACTTTATTACGTACTTTGTACGTAACTTTGTACATGGTTCCACTTACTAATAGTGTGCCCTATCCAAGTTGCTTAAAAACCTCAGTGTCTCTGTAAGGATTATAGCAGAACCCACCCTCATAGGGCCACTGCTAGTGAAATGACTGTGAAGCATTTAGCACATAATGAATAGCTCATTATTCACAAAATTTTTCTTTTTCTTTTCAACCAATAAAATTTATTAAACCCTTTTGTGTTCACTAAACTGGTCCTTGGAAATAAAAATTAAATGTAAAACTCAAATTTTTTAAAGCTGAACAATAACTTGGATCTAATCCAGTCCATTTTCTCCAAATAAAATCTTAATTCTAACACATAGTTAAAAAAAAAAATAGTAACTTGAAAAGTAATTAAAAACAGAGCTGCTCTCCTGGGAGAGTTTGGTACATGGAGAACTGCCCTCTTGCCTTCCACAAGGACCCTAGAGTACCAAAGAGCACAGCCTGAAAATCACGGTTCATCCAACCCTTTCTTCTCCCAGATAAGGACTGTGGGACCTAAGAGTCTAATTGTTAGTCCAAGGTCACAGAGCTAATCAGGGACAGACTTCCTAGGCTAGAATCTGGATCTCTAACAGCATGGAATTTACCAACTAGCTATGGAAACAGGATATGTGCATGCTGGAATGTGGAAGAAAATTTAGGCTGGTTTTCAAGTTGTATTATGAAGTCCTTTGCTCTTCAGTTCTCCACTAAAATTTCTGTTGTTTTTTTTTTTTTTAAGATTTTATTTATTTACTTGAGAGAGAGAGAGAGAGAGCAGAGCAGGAGGGAGGGGCACAGAGAGAAGCAGGCTTCCTGGGCTCATGACCTAAGCCAAAGGCAGACGCTGAACTGACTGAGCCACCCAGGCACCCCTGAACTTTTCTGTTCTTAATAACATGTCTAAATATCCAGTACCATGAAAAGAGTGATCGCTTACATGCTCAGTGAGTCACATCAACTTTTCCTTCAATATTTTTATGAATTTGTGGATTTGTTATGAATTTAAATATGAATGTAAAACAAAAATATTGACATTATAATGAAGGAAAATCCTTTCAAATAAAACATCATTATGTAATGTGGAAATACATAGAAAAAACTCAGAGAGCAAGTATTGGGTATTATTTCTGTTACTTATCTTCTCTGTGCTTCAAACAATGAAATTTATATCATTTTTATGAAATGATACGCTGAAACTTTATCTTTTAAAACTTACTGAGAAATATTTCAAATAGACAAGATAAGCTCTGCTTGTTCTGTCGTGAACTCTGAGCAGGGCAGAGTAACCATGAGGCTCATTGCTTTGATTAAACGTGATTCTTGCCTAATGGCAGAACTGAAGACAAAGGGCTTCCGGAGACTGGGTATCTTCATAACTTCCCACTGGGGAAGGAACAAAGAAAGGAAGGTGTGACTGACTTCAGTGCTCTGTTCCACTACCTGGGTTTGCTGCTTCGCATCCTCTGGCTCCTTCCTGTAAATATCCCTCAGTACTGCATTACCTCTTCCCAGAAAAACCCACAGACATCCTAGTCTACGTTTTGAATCCTCTTTAAAAGGCCTCAAACAGACAGAGAGGAGCTTCCAGCAGAGCCAGGGCTCATTTCCCTTCCATCAGCATCCTCTCCTCTCCCCACCACTAAACAAATGGTTCTTGACCAACATATACACTCAGTGCAAAGGAAGGCAGTGGACCCAGACCTGCCTGGAAAGGTTTATCATCCAGTGTTTAAAAGAATTTGGACACCTAGACCTTAAAAGGGAACAAACATTTCACAGGAAGACGTTTGATGCCAAGGGAGGTCAATGAATTGTAAATGCCATAGGACTTTAAACCACAGAGAAATCATTACTGATATTTAGAAAAGACTTAGCCCAAAAAAAAAAAAAAAGGATGGCACAGGAGGTAGGGTTTAAATATGGCAAGTATTGGATGGACATGTGGGAGGGTGTTCCCAATGGGGGAAACGGTGAACAGAGGACCCAGAAAAGGAAAAAGGCAAGATGTATGGAAGCAAGTGGGCAGGCTTATCTGTTTGGGTAAAGACAGAAACTGAGGCCAAACCATGAAGGGTCTTAGAGACCAAACAGAAGAGTTTATACCTGCCTTTACGCCCTCCACTCCCAGGTGATGCTAATCTGATGAAATAACTCACAAACGGGACTCAACACCCTCAGATGTCTTGCCGCCTCACCCTCAGAAACCCAGGGATGGCAAAGACCTCCCCTGTTCCATGCAAAATCCCATCTGTTGGTAAAAGCTATAAGAACTGTGCAGAGACATGGGGCGTCTGGGTGGCTCAGTGGGTTAAAGCCTCTGCCTTTGGCTTAGGTCATGATCCCAGGGTCCTGGGATCGAGCCCCGCATCGGGCTCCCTGCTCAGCAGGGAGCCTGCTTCCCCCTCTCTCTGCCTGCCTCTCTGCCTACTTGTGATCTTTGTCTGTCAAATAAATAAATAAAATCTTTAAAAATAAATAAATAAATTCTTTAAAAAAAAAAAGAAAAGAACTGTGTGGAGACAGATTCTAAGATCACAGCTGAGCTCACTGTGAGTGCTGTGATTTATAATTACCACCTGTCAAGAACTGCAATAAGAATATCAGGGCAAATGCTTTGTGTTTGCCAACTCTGCTTTATCCACAAATGATAGCTATCATGGTGGGAAATTGAGGCATGAGGTCGCTTACTGGGGAAAGTGCTATAGGTTAAGGAAGGTCTTGCAATTTCTGCCAGTTAGGCTAATGACCAACTCTACCTTTGCGTAAGACCAACCCAAAAGGAATGTTCTGCCCCAGACTGTAAGTGAGAATATTTAACCACTAGTGCTGACATCTGGCCTCAGCAGAGAATACCGTCATTGACTAGTGATGTCTGCCATGGGCTCAGCCCTAAGAAGTAATGCTATGCATACTCTATACTTAACTATGCCTAGCTTTGCCAAAGGGAACACATGAAAAATATTTCAGGCATCAGAACCAACAGATGCAAGACGTTAGGTGTTCTTCTTTGGTTTGGTTTCATTTTTCTTTTTTTTTTTTTTTAAATTTCTTTTCAGCGTAACAGAGTTCATAGTTTTACACCACACCCAGTGCTCCATGCAATGCGTGTCCTCCACAATACCCACCACCAGGCTCCCCCAACCTCCCACCCCCCGCCCCTTCAAAACCCTCAGGTTGTTTTTCAGAGTCCATAGTCTCTCATGGTTCATCTCCCCCCCAATTTCCCTC
>PISX010018210.1:0-41116 GCA_004024625.1 Mellivora capensis | reverse complement strand
TCACCGCGTCCAAGAATAAATCTCGCGGAAAAGGGAGAGTAAAGCAAAAGAAGTTTATTAAGCAAGGTTACAGAAAGAAAGCTCTCAGGAGTAGTTGCCACTGAGGGCTTTTAGGGATGGTCTTTTAAAAGCTAACCAGGGAATTTAAAGCTTTTTAACATTTCTATTGAGTAAGGACTAGTGGTAACACCTTCAATGGCTGGCTTGCTTTCTAGGGTAATTCTTGATTGGTCACAAGTAGCTGTTATAACAAGACCTCACCTATGACACTAGGACAGGATGGTCTGGTTTGTTTCCCTATTTCTGGTTTCCTTTCATCTCCCACATTTTGAATTTTGTGAGCCTGATCCCGTGGCCCTCTACTTACTCTCCCTACCGAGCCCTGCCTGCCCCTTATTCATTACCACTCTCTTTCACCTGGCAGGGAAATTGTCCAAGTCTTTCTTTTGGTTACCTTTGGGAGTCCATGCCAGAAATATTTATTGTCGTGACTGAAACCGGCAAGATATTAAAAAGGGTTTTTTAATTTGTTTTTCTTTTTTTTCTTTTTTTTTTCTTAAAGTAGCTCTATGGTCAAATGTTTGCCAGATTGAAAGCCGATTTTCGGAACCTGATACGAACTTTTAGGCCTTCTTCCCTAATGCTAAAATGAAACTATGTGCGCAAAGGGAAAGAAAAAACATTCTGAAGCCATTGTGGAAGGATTTATTAAAACTTTCCTAAAAATTCACTTCTAAATCTAGAACATAGAAATCTTTTGATTTCCATCTTAGTTGAAGATCTCCGTGGTATAAAGAAGCGAATTGAGGATAATGTTGGATGGCTGAATCAGTTTTTTTTATTATTATTCAGGTTGCAGTTGAATTCTTTGAGGGGGGGAATTAAAAACAACTGTATTTATCTTACAAATTGAAACTTTACAAATGTTGCTCTAGAAACTATTCAAAACCCACCTGTCTTTTATACCAATCACAGTATGCCCCCTATTCTTCTCATAAGCCTTGCAGATAAATAGTATGTATGTCTATTTAGGTAAATTATGGATGGATGTGTGATATTTTTCTTACTCTAGATGTTATTGCCAAAATTAATTTGTAAAGTGCTCTATTTAATTGGCTTAAAAACAAGGAAGCATTTATACAAATCAGGTATACTCTCAGAAATATAGAAACTAACCAAAATGTTTTTTAAGCTCCTGTGATCTAGGATAATGCTCAGTAAATAAAAGCTAGTATGAGCTTGTTGGTTTAATAAAAATGGGCATTTTTTTAGAGATATCAACATTAAATACAATATTTTTATTCTACCTAGGTTTTATTGAAAAGCAGAATTATTTCCAAATAAGTTAAAATACTGAAATATTAGTTACTGGACACAGGTTTATTCAGTTTTGGCCTTGTTTTACAGAGGAACTAAAGATATTTAGGTCTATTAATAAACATGTTTTGTGTCACATTGAAAAATTTATGATGAAGAAAAATATATTTCTAGACATTGTGAAATGTGCTTATAAATTTGCCAATCCACAGGATGCAGACATTCTGCAATTGCTTATTTCTTAGTTTCCACTAGGAATAAATGATCTAAGCATTCAGAATTCTAATCAATATATGCAAATAAACTACTTAGAAATAATAAGGATGAAAGGAAACTCAAATGGATTATTTAAAAAGTTTAGAAGGTTTGTGGAAAAGGGATCTTGGATAAGGTATTTTATGTGTGGTCAAGGTGATTAAAATTGGAAAAGATTTATTTATGTTTTTAAAGAATGAACTTTAATATTAAAAGTGCCCTGGTAAAAAATTGGAATTGGTCATCTCTTTGTTAAAAGAATGGTTTTGGGGGGGCGCCTCCGTGGCTCAGTTGGGTAAGCATCTGACTCTTCGTTTCAGCTCAGGTCATGATCTCAGGGTTGTGAGATGGAGCCCTGCATTAGGCTCTGTGCTGGGCATGGAGTCTGCTTAAGATTCTCTCCCTCTTCCCCTCTTCCTTTGCCTAGCCCCTACCTCCCTCTCTCTCTCTCTCTCTCCCTCCCTCCCTCTCTTAAAAAAAAAAAAAAGAGAGAGAGAGAGATAGAAAAAGAAAATAAAAAGAGAAGGGTTTCTGTTACCATTGGCTTTCTCTTGATAAGAGATTGTGAAATTTTTTTGGTTGTTTTATGTGTGTTCTGTTTCTGTTTTCTTACCTTTTGGACAGTCTATGTGGAAAGCAAAGATTTTGTGTCTTAGCAAAACTTACTATATTTCACATTGTCTTTTTGAGGTCTTTGGTTACTTAAGAAAACCCAATTTTCTCAATATTAGAAGAACTAAGTTTTTTTCACAACTGTGTAACTTTCTGTTTTTGCCTTTAAAATTTTCTGTTGTCACTTTAAATAGATAAGTATTATTTCATAATGATCTGAGATCCTATTTAGCCAAATATGCAGACCTTTTGACATTTTATTAACTTCCCCAAATCACACACACAATTAGAAACATTGGTTTTTGTTACTATTATTACCAGGGCTTGACCTGGAATGTCATATTTGAGAACATGCATAAAAGCAGATATGACCAGATAATTTTGAGAAACTAAGGTTGACTTAATGGAGCCAATAAAAGCCCCTTGGAAAAACTGTTTTGTTTCCTTATGTACATGGTTCCTGGGAACCTTACCAGGTGAGTAAGGAGGCTACTCCCTGGTGGGCCCCGTAAACTTAGGATATCTTGGGGACCACAAAAGGAGAGGAATTCACCCAAATCTTTAGGTACTTATGGTGAAATCTGATGGTGGGTTCTGAGGTTGACTTCTTAGACTAGAGAGGCTTTTAAAAGCCCAATCTAAGATACCTTAAGAAAATTTCCAACAAAGCAGACTTTAAAAGAGCCTATATGGTCAGCTACTATTCTTGATGCACTTGTGTAAATAATCAGGCCAAGTTTAATGAGACTTGACTTATTTTGCAAACAAATTAGTCTTACTGTGATTATCTTCGATAGAAATGTGGGTGATTATAGAGGAAAAAATTATGTTTCAATAGAAAATTATAACAGTCTTGTGGATATCAGATTCTAGGTCTCTTCATTGTCCCTGCAAACCAAGCTGGATCCCAGATTCTTCAGGTTTCCTCAGAGATCTGGCTATATCTCTCCAAACTAATGTTTCTGATCTTCTTCCATCCTTGTGATATGGAATTTGCTAAGAATAAAGATGGCCCCTGAACTTCTTGGAAGGAACCACACCAGATTCTCCTCTCTACCCAGATAATAACCAAACTGAACCTTTGGTCCACATGCCCCAGTTAAGAAGGGCTCTGCTCAACTCTTGGAACCAGCTGAAGATCTAGATTAAAATAGACTAAGGAGTTTCCTCTCAGGAATAGACAATTCTTGAGGTGAATAGATCTCTTAAGACCAAGGACAAGATTTTCATTTCCAGTATGAAACCTTTATTCCTTTTGCCTTTTTGCTCCTTGCTTTTTCTCTTCTTAATAAAGGGTAGACAGTGCTCCTTAGTCCTGGCAACTAGTTTTGAATCTAGGGCTAAGGCCATAGCAAAACAAAAGTCCCTAGACTTTCTTGCTAAGGTGTTTTTAGGTAATAGAATTGCTTTAAAATACTTACTGGCTGAACAAGGAGTCTTTGCCATAGCAAATGCTTCCATCTGTACCTAGATCATTTCTGGTACTATAGCAAATATAAGAAACAGCTGTTTGGCTAAAACAGCTTGATGCCCCTTCAGTTACATTCTTTGGTTTATTTGATACCAACTGGCCTGGTTCACAGAAGCTCTAGCTAAGGAGTGCATGTCAGTCTTTTGATATTATACTAATAATAGTTAACATTGTAGTCTCCCTGGTACATTGTGTTCTGTCAGAGGTCTTAAATGCATGTAGAGAGCTATCAGCAGTACATCAGATGATCTCACTGTACTTAGAGAAACAGAAACAAGAGGAACAATGAGATGAACAGCATACACAGTTCTCCCATAAATCTGATATCATATTTTTTGAGTTTCACAATGAGATAAGAGTAATTTAACTGTGATGGTAACTGAGAGTGGCACTAATACCAAATTTTTGGTTAGTCTCTCATGTATAAGAGGATGACCAAATAAGGGGAATGGTTACATTAATTAAACAATTGGGTCATTAGACTCATGTGGTTCTGATGCTCAAATGATGGCAAACCAAAATCTAAACCTCTAAATGCTTGAACGTTATGAAATGAAAATGCTAAAGACAATCAGTCACTGACAGCCAACTTGTCTTCAAGCTATAGCTAATCATTAATTTCCTTACCTTGCTTCTACCTTTTCTCTATAAAGTCTCTTCTGGAGCTCCTGAAGCACTCCTAGCCCCTCTTGGTTTGGTGCTACCCAATTCTAATAGATTTTTGCTCAAATAAACTCCCGAAAGTTTTAATGTTCCTCAGTTTATCTTTTAACAAGTCTAAGTTTCTCTTTTCTTTATATCTTTCTTTTATTTTTCCTGTTACTCTGTATATGACATGATGAAATATTTTCCTTAATCTTGAATTGGCTTATGAGAGACTTCTGTCAGTTGTGTCATTCAATAATAAATACTACAAATATTAATTTAGCATAAGAAGGACAAGCCTTATTTACACCAGTCACTGTTTATTGCCACATGTATTAAAATCATATTTTTGAGACAAGTCAGTATTGATTTCATTCCTACTAATTATCTTATAATGAATACATTTTTAATGATTCCAGACTTTTCTTCTAAACAGATGTTTCTTGAATGGCATTCTTTTTTTTCCCCTGCTGTTGGACCATTTAAATAAGTTGGCAACAATTTGTTAGGTTATAAAACTGGGTACTTTGTTGGAACCAATTTTATATTAGCATAAAACTTCAGCACACTTGGCCCTTAGTGTTTCCCCTTGGATAAGAAGTAGCCTTTCTCACCGTTTTATTGTTTCATTCATCAGTGTTTTATTTGCAAATTGAAGTTACTTTGATGGGCATCTTTTTCTATGCTAATAAGATAACAGCCAGCTTTGCCCAAGAATTGTGTAGCCCTTCAGCAAAGTAATTCAGTTCTCCAGTAATTCCCTGGAAAAGATAAGTACAGGACAGGATTAGTGCAGACGTAAAAACAAGCTTTAAATATTCCTTCTGAGGTAGATACTCACATATTTATCTCTCCCCTTAAACCTTAATTACAGAGAATGTTGGAAATACTAGCAAAATCATCACTTGCACTTGTTGCTGTACGCACAGTGTAGACAGGTTGAGAAGGAACAGCTATGAAATAACCAAGTTGATTCTTTAGCTCACAGTTGAGGTAAATACCTACTCTCAAAGTAATTATTGACCATTTTCTAATTTTTGCCATAAAACCAAATAGAGGGTCTCACCAATACCTACACTGTTGAGGAAAAATGCACCTGTTCTCTCCAGTTTTACCATTATATCAGTTTTCCATTACTGAACTTGACATTCCTTCTTCCCCTCTTTTTTACATGATAAGTGAAATGGACTGTTGATGTAAAAGAAATATTATGCCTTTGGCAAATTTCATAGAATAAGGAGAGAAGCATTTGTCCTTTGCTCTGGTGAGGGGGCAGAAGGTTAGCTGAGAACAAAGCAAAGCTGACACCCGGGCAACCTTCTCCCACCCCCCACTCCTGGGTGGGACTTGTGTGACTTTCTTCTGGGAAAGTCCCAACTATTTTAGTGTTAATGCCTTGCCAGAGGGAAAAACAACCTTAGCTTGATGAAATAGTCAGGCCCCCAGTATCCTGAGAGTCTTCTTTATTTATTTTATTTTATTTCTTTTCAGCGTAACAAAATTCATTGTTTTTGCACCACATGCAGTGCTCCATGCAGTACTTGCCCTCCATAATACCCACCACCTGGCTCCCCCAACCGCCCCCCCCCTTCAAAACCCTCAGGTTGTTTTTCAGAGTCCATAGTCTGAGGGTCTTCTTTAACATATGAAAACCCTTTTGAAACCTCCCTTTCTCTTACCTCCCCCAACTCCCAAGTATGTAATCAGCCACCCCTGTGCAGCAGCTTTTTCTACCCATGGGTGGTGTCCCCATGCTTTAATAAAACCACCATTTTGCACTGAAGATGTCTCAAGAATTCTTTCTTGGTTGTCAGCTCGGGACACCACCCTACTGAACCTCACCTGTATTCCAAAACCCCATCAGCTCTGTGCTCTCTCTGATAGTGTTACATCATTGCACAAGAATCACATATACAGGCCAAACACTGGAAATCATTTGCTACTATGTCACCTTTTCTTATTATTTCTTTATTTTTTAAGAAAATTAAACTCTTATGACCAAAATGGGGTTAAACTCAAGACCCAGAGATCAAGAGTCATAAGCTGTACCAAAGTTTCGTACCCCTTATAACTATTACTTTAAAATGATTTTTAGAGGGAAATTTCCTTAAGTAATCTTCATTTTCTTTGTACTGTAATCTTTTTTTTTTTAATTTTATTGAAGCAAAGTTAATTTTCTTTGGGGATACAGGGAATTGTTTTTCAGATGATAGAAAAAAAATCCCCACCCTTTGAATATAATTCTACTGAATAAAATATAATTTTAAATTACTTTTTAAGAAAATAATAGATTATCACCCTTTGACTTTTTGGTCTAAAATCTAGTGTTTATAGGGGGATTTATTGTTATAACTATGCCTCACTTGCAAAGTTCCAAAATTAACAGTCAATAACACAAAACTGTCATAAAAGGTATGTACCATCTTCCTTGATCTGTTAATTGATGATGTCATCAAGTAGTTTTCAGTATAGTTTGCATTTACAAATGTGACATCTCAAATGTTGTGAAGACACTGCCCACTTTTTTCCCGTTTTTAACAGTATTAACCATATTGCTCAAATAATTATACCAAATTTTATCTTTATCTTTGGTTATATATGAAGAACATCTTCATAACTAGTCATGTTATATAAGTTAGAGTTCATATATCCTTAAATTAAGCCTTTTTTGCTGTTGGACTTTAATTGCAAAATTGTTTATGGAAAATTCTTCTCAGAATCTTAATGTATTTTTTGAAGTTTTACTATGGTTAAGTTTAAAGTTAACACAAAAGTAAAGAGAATAATGAAACCCACATACCCATAACCTAGTACATTATTTTTCTGTTAGGGCTGTAAAAGAAAAATACATAAACTTGGTGGTTTAAAACACAGATAATACTTTTCTCTAGTTCCAGAGATTAGAAGTCAGAAATGCATCTCAGTGGGCTCAAAATAAGAACAGATTCCCTTTCTGGACTCTAGGGGCAGTCTGTTTTCTTGTCTCTCCAACTTCTAGAGCTTACCTTCAGCCTTGTGGTGTCATTCCTCTGTCTTCAAAGCCCACGATGTCAGGCCAGATCCTTTTCATATTGCCAAATCCCTCTCTCTACCCCAGTTCTGCCTTATTCCACTTATATGAACTTTTATGATTGCATTGATTCACTCCCCTTTTCACTGTTCGATCTTCAGGAAAATTTGTCCATTTTATGGTCAGTTGATAAGCAAACATACCTGCAACATTAATTATCCCTTCGTATATAACAACATATTCATATGTTTTCAAGATTGAGACCTAGACCTCTTTGGGGGTGTTCTTTACCTGCCTCTTTTACCTACTACAGTTGTTAATGTCTTGCCATTATTTCATTTATCCCTATTCCCCCATAACATACATACACAAACTTTTTTCTTCATGTGGTTTGTCCAGTTTTCTTTTTAAGCAAATCTCTGACTTTACATAACACCACCAGTAAATATTTATGTGTGTCTCAATGGATAAGGACGTTTTGTTTAAAACCTCACAAAATAAACAAGAATTCTACAATATCATCTCATACCTAGTCTGTTTCTTATATTTTCTGATTATCTCAAAAATGTCTTCTATAATTGATAGTGCAATATGGATAGAAAAGCGTTGTTTCACATGGTTTGTTTGGTTTTTGTGTATCTTAAATCTCCCTTACTCTCTAATCATTCTGCTGTTATATTTTCTCATATGATTTAATAGTTGGTGCTGCTTACTTATGTACTCCAGAATTTTCCAAACTCTGAATTTGGTTGCTAACAACTTCACAGAATAGTTTAACCTGAGCCTTTAACCTCTGTATTATCTGTAAACTGGTAGTTAGTTTCAGAGGTTCTTTTTTTTCCCCCAAGAATATATTATTGTAGTTTGTATAATTCATGTTGTACCACATTGTGTAATACATGGTGTGTGGTTATCTCAATTGTAGTGATGTTAAGAATGATTATAAGATTCAAGAGTTGTCAGCCTAATCTATCTGTTATAAAGTTCCTCATCAACATGCACCTAATGATTTCAGCTTGAGTGGATGATAGTTGTATAGATACTTTGAGACCACCTTTTCAGGAGGTACATCATCATATTTAATATAGTTAGTGTTCTATAAAAACTGACTTACCCCTGCTTTCCAGAGATTTAACTAGTAGGAAAAAGGAGGTACATTGGTAACTGACCAACTGGTGGTCTGGCTACAGAAATATAAGGGTGTCTTAACTCATGTAACTACTTCCAGTTTTGTTGACTTTGGGTTTCTTATCCATCACAATTTTTATAATATGTTTTCAAAGATAATCTGACTGATAATCATTATGAGATAATATTACTGATACTATTACAATGTTTGAATTCCTAATTTGTATGCAAAAAGAGGTATAGTTACTTTTTGTGTTTTCTAAGAGAGTATCCACAGAAACTGGTTCCAGACAGATTCCTTGGAAAATATTACCGTTATTTGTACCATGTTGTTTGATCTCTTTTTAAGATACCATTATGCCTTTTTAAAAGCAAAGCAAAAGCTTGGATGATTATTTCCTTTTTTCTGTCCAAAATACATTAAGGTCTTTTATTATATAGCAGCAAGATCTAGTCACATATTCTAACTATCTAATTAGTTTAACTATTGTACATGAAATTGCATAAATAGGACATTTAATTAAATAAAAGTTAGGAGATACTATTGACATCCACAATATCTATGTTATGTGTTATTTTTAGTAAAAGTATAATTTGAGAAATCATTTTTATAAATACATAGGGCTTTAAGTTGTGGACACTAATTTGTTGGTCAAAAAATGAAAAGAAGAAAAAAGTGAAAAGAAAGAGCACATTAATCAGTTAATTAGTCATCAAGACTATTTTTCAAGTTCCCTCACAGGTGAACAAATTTTTTAATTTATAAGAATGATCTTCAGCAAGAGCCTATTAATGTAGTATTTGAGCTTGCAGTATTTTCACAAACATGTTATGTAATAGTCCTTGGGGAAATGTTAGATTTTACAGTACTATTCCTTATTCTTAATTATAGATACTATAATGGCAAATTTAGTAATTGAATATTTTGAACAAAATATTTAAAATCCACTTGGTAAGTAAATCACCCTTTTAGGTAATCAATTCTTTGTATAAGACAAAGGATAGGGGCGCCTGGGTGGCTCAGTGGGTTGAGCCTCTGCCTTTGGCTTGGGTCGTGGTCTCAGGGTCCTGGGATCGAGCCCCCGCATCTGGCTCTCTGCTAGGCAGGGAGCCTGCTTCCTCCTCTCACTCTCTCTGCCTGCCTCTCTGTCAAATAAATAAAAATCTTAAAAAAAAAAAAGGATAGACCCTATATTGGACCACATATTCTAAACATTCAAAACATACCTTATCCCAGGTGCATGTTCCCATGTCAGAATAAAGCATTTGTAACTGATGTTTATGAATCTTTCAAATGCTCATACTTTTAGCATGTTTCCTATTTGTATAAAACCCTTCAGAAATATTTTAGAAGTCATGTTTTAATCTTTGTGAATATGGAACATCTCAAAGTTTCTCTTTATCACAACTCACTTAAATACTGACAACGCTATGTGTTTCCCCTATGCTATTTGTTTTGTTCTAATATTAGCATTCTTTCATTTATACCAATTAATAAATTACCCAAGAGCTTTCACATTGTGTTTTTGAAGAATCTTATTACAGTGCCTAGATGATAATATGGAAATACGGAAGAAAACTTATTAAATTGAATTACTAAGACTAGAATGTGCCAAATAAAGCCAGTAATCACTGATATTTTAAATCTAATAGTTTTAACATTTATTCCTAAATTCCACAAAATTTCTGTTGAGTTTCATTCTTTATTTTCCTGCCTCTGGATAGTACATTCTAAAGAATGAGTAGAAACTAGAATATATAATGTCTTTAATACCTACCTGAGAAAGCTCAGCTTATAATCTTGTGACTCAGTTTGCTATTCATTTTCACTACCTTATATTACTCTCAGAGCTTAGTCCCCAATTATTTGCATGCACTTAAAGTTAATCTGTACTATGCTTGCAAAATCAATTATAATACTCTTGTTTCCTAAGACATTGTTCGAATTCCAGGACAGATTGTTCTTGCTTTCATTCCATTTTGCTTTCTTTCTCCACTTACCACTATCTAAAATTATCTTGCTCCTTTTTGTTTGTCCTTTTGAAGTAGTAATTTAGTAGTTTATTAGCTATATTCTCCACTCCCAAATCCCTCTACATTCCCACAGCCCCATGCCTACCCAAAAATATTTCCATGAGAAGAGGGACTTAAAGATTAATCTCATTTATTACAATATCCACCAGTTCTTAAAACAGTGCTTGACACAGAAGATACGCTAAGGAAACATTACCTCATAGGTCATCCCTGAGAATTCTATGTATTTCCTTTAATTCCTTTTCATTAGTGTTGTGTGTACTACTGTAGAGGTAGTGTATCTGATTCTCCTTACCATTGAGATATCATCCAGGTGGCCTTATTGACTTCTGTATTTTTCTGTTCATTCATTTCAGGTTGTGGTTTCTGAGCACATTAGTTAAGTCAAGACCATTTTCTGAGCTCCTTCTCACTTCCATTATGAGATGTTGGCTTACTAAATAATGCCAAGCATGTGTTACCCTTTGTTTTCTTGAAATTGCAGGTGTAGACTGTTAAGATGAGAAGTTGAAGGTCCTTTTTTGCTCATTCCTTCATTTTGCTTGTTAAGTCTATCTAAAACCATTCTGCAATGTTGACAACTACTTCATTATTCTATTAAACCCACAACAGATAGTATTTTAGTACAGATAGGTAGTTATTCATGGATAACTTTTTAAACAAGTTATATTCTTTATCTTCAATCCAATAATCTTGTCCTTTATCCTAATTTTATTTGGAAGCAACTCTATTTATGAACACTATGTGATTTTCAGTTCTTTTCAAATTCAGTAAGCCATGATGCTATTCATTTTCCAAGTCCTGGGCTGTACTACAATTAATTTATGGATAGGTGAATGACTGTTTTTTTCAGATCTGTGATGAGTTTTTTTTGTTGTTGTGGTTGTTTTGTTTCTTTAAACAGTGTTTTCCTCGCCCGGCTAGCTCAGTCGGTAGAGCATGAGACTCTTAAACAGTGTTTTCCTCTGTGATTATCTGAATTTCTAAATTAATAATTGAAATATTTGAAAACCACGAGACCACTGATGTCACTTTCTGTTAAATAATATAACATTTCCAATATTCAGTTGTGTTTGATACACAGTGTTCAATCAAAAGAATGTTACTGTGCAAAAAAGTGACTTTAACTAGGAATACAAATCACTGTAATAATAAAAGAGAACTTAGATGGCCGTACAACAGTAAAAGTTACAAATAAAAGCTCTCTATATCTCAAGTTGATTTTCAGACTATGATGAAGTTTATACTCTCTTATCATTTCCATTTTAGAGACTGATAAGTTTCCGAAGGGTTTTATTTAACCCCAGATTAGTGCATATTCCTTAAAATATTCAGATTCTAACTATTTCCCTTAGGAAAGTACTTTAATTGTTCTTTCTTCCCTTCTTTTCCCTTTCTTGGGGAAAAAATTTTAGTTAACACATGATCTTGTCACAGTTTATGGATAAATTTACTGTTTAAGAAATGCAGTAAGAGAGATTCTGTTGGACATATATGTCCTTTTCAAAGGCAGATTTAATTGTATATCTGATTATATATATTTCAGAAATAGATTTATATATGTATAAATGTATATGGGAGAGATATACAATATTCATGGATGGAAAAAAAGAAAAATAGATTATTTAGAAAAAAAATAGTAACAGGGTAGGACATTTCCTGTCAAAAAAATAATAGAACATATTTTATAGTTAGAAAAATATTTTAAAATATGGCATAAGAATCATCTAAAAGGTCATTGGAACAGAATACATAGCTTACAAACTAATTTTAATATAGTCTCAAATTTTAAAAATACATGTGAAAAATAACTGAAAATATGCATTGGAAAGTTAACAGTGTGCTTTAAGTAATGATAAGTAATTTATTTTTGTCCCTTTTCTATTTTTAAATTATCTGCAAAAATTGCATATTTTGTTTATAATCAGAAAAAAATCCCCTAAATTCTAAAAATTTTGAAAAGTGTTGCTTGTTTTTTAAAAATATAATAAACTATAGATTATATAATAAATGATGATAATAAAATGTCAATCTGATTCTAAGAAAAAAAAGTTAATTCTTCATATTTATTTGTAAGATATTTTACCATTGGAGTTGAAACTGTTGAATTCTGGATCCATTATTAATCCCAATAATTCCATTCAATTTAGTGGGTTTCTTATGTTCTATGATGAATTAGCTAAACTATTTCAGTGACCATGTAACTAGAATTTGGGTTGGATTTAAAAAGAACATATAATTCAATTTACTCTAAGCTATCTCATGAGGAGTAATTGATTCTGCTTAAAAGAAAACAGGTGATATTCTGTTACAAAAAAATGGTCATTACAAACAAGTATTTTGGTCTATTTTTCTCTCTCTCAAAGACAATAAAAGTGGCTGCATTAATTAATACATTGTTACTATAATGCAGTTGTTTTCTGGATTCCTTTGCAGTACCAGTTATACTAACTTTAGCACAGCCAACAATGAACCAACTAATTATTTTAATTACTTTTTTAAATGTGGAAATAATCTTTACACCAAAACATATTGAACTAAAAATTAAGTAGACTCAGGAAAGAATTTACAGTATCTATCCTCCTTGTAAATTAACCAGTTTATCCACTTTAAAAAATATCAGTAACAAGTCACTACAATAATAAAAGCATTGGGAGCAATTTTCATACTGGGAATATTTTTTATAAAATTTTTTTTTTAAAGTGTGCCTCCCAGGCATGCCTAGGTGGCTCAATTGGTTAAGTGTACAACTCTTGATTTCGGCTCACATCATGATCTCTGGGTGGTGAGATTGAGCCCCACCTGGGGTTCTGAGCAGGCCTGGAGCCTGCTCAAGATTCCCTCACTCTTCCTCTGCTTATCCACCCTGCTCATATGCTCTCTATCTCTCCTTCTCACTCCCTCTCTCATAAAAAAAAGTGTGCCTCCTAGTGTAGGGTCTATTGAAATGTTTATTCTTTCACTTGAATGTTTTTCGCTCATGTAAGGATATCTCTGTGTAGTCCCCAAATATTTTGGTGTTAAATATCACTACTCCCTTAGTTTCTACAGTAGTATGGTTTCTAAATCAGATAGTTCCATCCTGATAAACTTCATTAGGAGCCTCCATAATATGTTAATAAATCTTACAAAATTTTCAGGTGTCCCAGTGCTCCAGTGTCTTGATGAGACAGAGTAACAGTAGGCTGTGGCTCTTAAACGTTTTCACATAAGCCATAGTAAAAAAATATATATTTTCATCATAATTCATGACATAACATTTATTGAGTATATTTCATATGCCATGCATTCTTATTGTCTATGTACTGGGTATTCACAAGTAATTGTAATAGTAAAAAATTCTAGTCCCCATGTAGTTGATAATACAGTCTATCTGTCTCTCTACCTGGACCTCCCCCAATTATTCCTTTGTATGAACAATGTGATCTTGTATTTCTTATTCCATCAATCTTATTCTGTCCTATTTTCTTCTTTTTGATTATAAAAAAATAAAATAAGTTGCTCTTCAGAACCCACTAATTGATTCAAGATTCAATAATGGATCTTTAAAGTCTACTTTGAAAAGTACTGCCATATAGGTATTATAATTACATTGTAAGGCTATTAAAACAGCCTAGAATTTATTATTTATGTCTTATTGTTGGCTTCTGTCACCAATTTAAACATCTAGTCTTTCTCACTGAGCTGCTTTTGAGATAGGACTCTCTGAATCTATGTTTATGTAACCTGCTTTTAATCTAAATGGGGAATCTTATATTTCTTTCTTTCTCCTTATTGGTTTTAGTCCATCATTCAAGCCTATCTAGATTTTTGAAATCTGCCAGTGTCATGAAATATATTAGATAATCCTCCTAAATCTGTCATCCACAAATAGGGAAAGGGTGGCTTCTGTATCATGATCCAAGTCACTGATAAAAAATATTGCAAATTCTTGTAGTTTTCCTTTAGAGATCTCCCTATTGTTGGCATGGGTCCATTAATCAACACTTTAGATTTATATTTGCATGTCAAAACACAAATCTTCCTTAATTATTCTAAAACTCAGTCTACACTTTCCCATTATACTAAAAAGTCTTAATAGACTGTCAGATATGTACTGAATTCTGATTTTTATGTTCCCCTGAGATACAATAACCTGCTCATTAATATATAGTTAAGTTTCTGTTTATTCCAGCCCCAGTCAGTTCCAACTAATAATAGCCTTTGGTTTAAGAGTTCAGCTGCAGAGCAGGAGAGATTCTGATACCACAGTATCCTGGGACTCATTCTCAGAACTAAGGGATGGTCTAGAAATAGCCATCTCTGATGCATGTGCTAAAGGGATAGGTAGCATTCTCGGTAGTCACAAAATCATTCAGCTATTCCTCAACTTTCCGCTGAGTTCCAACTGATACGGTTTTTTATTTGGGCACAGGGTCTTAGTGTCTATGATAAGTCTTGAATGGGAGTAAAGTCTGTGAGCCAGGGCTAGCCACTCTTTATCTAGTTAAAAAAAAAAGTCTCTAGGGGCGCATGGGTGGCTGTCAGTTTAAGTGGCTGTCACGGGGTCCTGATCCAGCCCCATATTGGCTCCCTGCTCAGTGGGGAGTGTGTTTCTCCCTCTCCCTCTGCTATTCGCCCTGCTTGTGCTTTCTTGCTCACGTTCTCTTCCCTCAAATAAATGAATAAAATCCTTTTAAAAAAATCTCTTTTTCTGGCCTGACATTTTTTTTAAGATTTTATTTATTTATTTGACAGACAGAGATCACAAGTAGGCAGAGAGGCAGGCAGAGAGAGAGGAGGAAGCATGCTCCCCGCTGAGCAGAGAGCCCAATGCGCGGCTCCATCCCAGGACCCCGGGATCATGACCTGAGCCAAAGGCAGAGGCTTTAACCCACTGAGCCACCCAGGCGCCCCCTGGCCTGACATGTTACTTTGAATGTAATTTACACTTAACTCATAGATTGTTATTAAAAAAGATATCATTAACAATATTATTAATAAGATATTTTCCTTAGGTAAGAGCATAGGGCAAGGTATTAACCAGTGATACATTTGAATCCTTACTCTATTCACTGATTAATTGTATAAATTTGGACAAGATCTTAAAACTTTCGAAGTTTCTGTTACTTCATCTATAATCTGGAATTACAAATACATACATCACCTCCCTCATAAGGTTCTTGAAAGAATGGAGATTATATTGTGAAGAATGCTGTCTAAGTGTTCCCTAAGTGATAGGTACACTATCAATTGGTATATTAGTATCATCCTTTAAAATGGTCATTGCTACATCTGTAGAAACTTCAAGTTCATAATCCAAGAGAGAAAACATCTTTCTACAGCATCATCTCATTCTGCTGATGCTCTCTTTTTACCTGTATGTAAGATTATCCATTCCTCAATATTGTCAGTCTTTTTCCCTCTACAATGCTAGAGTAGAGAGTACATGGGCATTTTATTCTCTATAAGAATTTATAGGACAACTGCTAGTCATAGATCTGCAGTCACTGAGCAGATCATTTAATCTCCCTGAGCCTCATTCCCCTCATTTATAAAACAAGAAACTAACATTTACTTTGAGGCAGTATTTTAACAATTAGAGGTAATATATGTAAAGTATTTATCATAGTGATTGGCACACACTGAGTGCTCCATGTATGGTAGGTGTTTTTATTTCTAGATTTTTCTTTCATATAAAGTTTAAAGAAGGCAATCATAATAAATAAAGAAGGAAAAAAGAGGTCTTCAGACATTCTTACTTTTTTCCGCAACAGAAATATTCTTCTGTCCTCTCCCAAAACTGCAATAACTTTTCAAACCTTTCTCTACCTTCCTTTTTAAGCAACTAACTAATAAATCTAGAAGAACAGCCAATTCCCAGTAAGGGGGAAAGTGCAGAGCAAATATATCTGGCATAGTAGTGAGAAGCCATCTTACTATGAAAACTGAAGGAGTTAGTAATTAATAGCATAGCCTTTTAAATCAGGCAGACGAACTGGGTTTGAATTTAATCTAGACACTTACTTGCTGAGTCACAATGTAGAAGTTACTTACCCCTTCTTACCTATTTCCCATTTTATAAAATGAGCATAGTAATAGCATTTTGTCTTTGAGTATAAAGTTAGAAATGTTTAAAAGTTTAGTACTTAGTACAGTGTCAGGCAGCAAATAATTTATAAATAGAATCTCATTGCTTTTTCTCCTACTCTTCCATTTAAAACCTACTTTCACTTTCTAATATTCTTCATTGATAATGATGGTCCAAATTGTTTTACCTTCGGAATATAAATTTTAGCAATGTATTTATTGCCTATTGCCCAAGTTTCTCAAGTAAGGCCATTTAGTACTCTGTAGTATTTCTTGTAAATTAATCATGTAAAGATCGGTATTTATGTGACGGCCTCAAAAGATTTTCTTGAAAGTAGGATTTTCATACTCATAAAAAATAAATTTTAATCCCCAGAAATGTCTAATGTCTGTCAACAATTTTAGGCATGGGAGACTATCAGTAAATACTGTTTTGCTGTTTTTGTTGCTATCATAGTTGCTGTAGTTATTGTTATTACTACATGTTTTAAATGTTTTAACATTTTATATTCTGACTCCTGGTTCAAAATACTTAAGTTGCATTTCACCCGAGTCCAAAGATATGTGGAAAAAATAAACATAATTTCAGCACTTCCCTGACTCAACTGTAGCATGTAAGAGATTCCCAAGTCCTCTGGTTGGGAAGACCAATGTTGGAATTTTCAGATTCTTGGCTTGGTTGTAGAAGATTGTAGAAGACTGTTGGAAAGCATCTCTTAGATATATTATCCTTCCACATGGACTTGGCACCTTGAAAGTGGAAAATGCACTAACCCTGTTCTGTCCCCTTTGAAAGTCTCCAAAGAACAAAATTAACTTATTTGAACAATTGGGAAAATTAACCTAAAAATATAAGTATTCATCTATGAAATAAACATACATTACAAATCTGTGTTTCACAAATTGTATTAAGGCTAAGGATACAATGATAAGGAAAACATTAGCCCTGCCTTTCAGGTGGTCAAGGAGAGGGATAGGAAACACATAAAAAATGTGGAGCAAATGCAATGTTTATTATGCCAGAATTAGGGAAAAATCTATTGAAAGAGAGGAAAAAATATTTTATCTCTTTAAAGGTTTACAGAAAAGGCAACATTTAAGCCATGAGAAGTTCAATACGTATACCAAATATTAGGTTCTTAAGAGTTGAACTAGGAAGAATAACAGGTAGAAAAAGTCTGAACTGAAGAGAGAGAAAGAGAAGGGGGAGGGAGGGCAGACCAGAGGAGGGAGGCAGAAAGAGGGGAGGGGATGACAGTGAAGGGAAGGGAACAGAAAAGAATAATAATACAGGAAGTGACCAAATAGTAGATTTTGGGCATTAAATATCCTATTGCTACTAACAAAATATTGATGAGATTCTAGTGGTATCAGATTATTGGTATAGGGTGTTTGGGTGGTTCAGTGAGTTAAGCCTCTGCCTCCTGCTCAGGTCATGATCTCAGGGTCCTGGATTGAGCCCCGCATTGGGCTCTCTGCTCAGCAGATAGCCTGCTTTCCCCTCTCTCTCTGCCTGCCTCTCTGACTACTTGTGATATCTCTCTGTGACAAATAAATAAAATCATTTTTTAAAAAAAGATTATTGGTATAGATAACCAAGCCCTAAAGCCATAAATCAATAATCTGGTTGTCACATATTCTTTTCAGAATGTTCAGTTCTTAACCACAAGTAAATGAATGTAGTAATTATATTTCTAAGATTTATACTTTAAAATGTAAAAAATTTTGTCTCCCCTGATCCCTAGTATAAGTGGAAAGGATGTGTTAAAAACTAAGTTGAAGTTTTCTTATGTAAGCGAAGATTCTAAACTTCTGCCCTTTAGGTATTTTTATCACTTTTCTAGCTGATGTCAGAATCTACCTTTTGACAATTTATTCCTGTTTTAGATAAGCCTGTACTGATGCAGATAATCTCACAAACTACTATCAACCACATTTGTTAGATTGAGGTAGAAATCTAGAGAGAAAAAAATGTACTATAATTTTTAGTACTTCTGAAATTGTTTCCAATAGGAAATTTTTTTTTTTTGAGAGTGAGATTGTGAACGCATGGTGTTGGTGGTGTTAGGAGGAGGCAAAAGGCACAGGGAGAGGGAGAATCTCAAGCTGGCTCCAGAGGAGAAATCAAGAGTCAGACACCTAAAGAGCAGAGCCACCCAGGCGCCCCAGAAACATATTCTTTATTCAGTTATGTAGTGGTATTTTTACTTACTTAAGAAAAATGCTGTGTAATTCTTTGAACTTAAAAGTTTAAATCTAATACTAAATTCAGTACTTGATTGGAAATAATGTTAATGTGCTTTTATCACTATGGGTTTACAAAATTGTGTTATTTGCAAGTAATTTACCTTATGGAGTATTACTGAATCTTTAAAATTAATGAATATAAAATATATGTTTACTATAAAAAGTCCTATTCAATCAGAAAAATCAATGTGGAAAGGTAGTTTAAAAGCAAGGCATTATGTTTGAAGAGTCCAGCTGGTTATTTCAGTTCCATACTTCACCTTGAAACCTAAATTAACTACATCATAAAATAGAGTTATATAGATTATCAACAATATTTTGAATTATATTTAAAGCACAAGAATAGCCTTTAAGGTCATCTTTCTATGTTATCCTAATTGGCTAGCAATTTCTCATAAGTTATAGTTAATTGGTATAGAAATAAATCATAAGCCCATTTTACTCTAAGGTAAAAGGTCAGCATGCATCCTCTAGTAATGTGCTCTTCTTTTTTCTGGCATATATTTTACAGATAATTATTTTTCTTAGAGCCAGTACACTACAGGCTCAAATATGATGGTGGATTAATAGTATTAATTGTGATGATTGAACTGTTTTCCCCTCAAGCTCCCATGGACACTGATCATGACAAATGATAGGCTAGCGTTTACACAGATTGATGGAAATTTCAAATTTAAATGTATCAACAATTACTGTTTTAGTTATTTTAACTTGCCGAATAAGAGCAAGCACATTACTGTCATCTGTAGAAAAAAAAAATAAACTTCACACATAGAAGGCACATACTGACAGGTCTTGGATAAGAATGGCAGGCTAAAGTGAAAGCGTTGGATTGACCAAAGTTATAAGGTCCAGGTGGCCCATCAGTGCAAAAATGGCACATTTTAAATGCTATAGAAAGAACACAGGCACCAAGATGTAACTAACTTGCCATAAACCAATGCCCATTCTCTTACTAGTGTAAAGAGAATATTTGTTTCCCATAAGTAAAGGGAAAGTAGTTTCCAGAAGGAACAATGCATACACAGAAAAAAGAAGTGCACATTTTATAAGAACAAAATTAAATTTAAAAATACAGTATAAATTCATTAAGCATATTTCCTGTGGGGAGATAGAAATTAGAATGTGATTTGGAGATAAAGGGAATTAAACTCTCTAATGAATTGATTTAAATCAAACAAAACTTGAAGAAAAATATCTCAACCATATTTGTCCAAGTCCAAGAAAATTGACAATACTTTATCATTATCTAACAATATATACAATGTTAAAAATTGTTTTGAGAAAAATGGTTTCAAATTGGAATATTCTTCATAATATAAAACAACATTATGGGAATAAATAGATAATGGTTTCCCTAATGCAAAATCACTGTGAGAGATGAAGTTAAGGCACATTTATGTAAGTGCTGAGCACCCAGGCTGGCACAAAATAGACACTGGCCTCAGAGAGAAATTCAGTTGTGAATCTGGTATTTACAGTGTGCTCCCACTCCCATCAAAAAGCACAGGACCAGTTCAGTCACAGTCACAGTTCTTGCTACTGAGCACTGCTCATTCATTTCTTACCATTCTTTTTATTTTTCATTTTTAAAAAGATTTTTATTATTTGAGAGCCACAGAGGAAGAGCATGTAAGTGGGGGGAGGGGCAGAGGGAAAGAATCTTCCAGCTGACCCTGCTGAGTGTGAAGCCCGGACATGGGACTCAGTCAGAGGACCCATGAGATCATGACCTAAGCAGAAATCAAGAGTCAGATGCTGAACCAGCTGAGCCACCCAGATGCCCCTCTCTTCATCTCTTTAAATATTTACTTTCCTGATCATTTTTAGCAGCTTTGAGAAATAAGGCTCAAAATCTTCTGAGGCATAAGAAGACATTTTGAGATTAGACCTAAGAACTACTGTTTCACTTCCTCTTGTCAAAAATAAAAAATAATGGGGCACCTGGGTGGATCAGTGGGTTAAAGCCCCTGCCTTCGGCTCGGGTCATGATCCCAGGATCCTGGGATCGAGCCCCACATCGGGCTCTCTGCTCATCAGGGAGCCTGCTTCCTCCTCTCTCTCGGCCTGCTTCTCTGCCTACTTATGATCTCCATCTGTCAAATAAATAAATAAAATCTTTTAAAAAAAATAAAAATAAAAAATAAAAAATAAAAATTTCACACAAGGGCATTTTTGTCTGTATTTACCTGCATTGTCAAGAATAGATGGCAATTTGATTGTTAAGAGTGCAGAAGTACAGACATTGTTGCCACTGCCTGGGTTCAGGTCAAGCTTTCTCAGCTACCAGCTATGTGAACTTGGGCACGTTTTGCCACTTCTCCTATCAGTTAATAATTCTAAAACAACCATAAGGGCACCTGTGTGGCTCATTCAGTTGGCCTGCCTTTAACTCAGGTCATGATCTCAGGGTCCTGGGATCAAGCCCTGCATTGGACTCCCTGCTCAGCAAGGAGTCTGCTTCTCCCTCTGCCCCTCCCCCGCTAGTATTCTCTCTCTCTCTCTCTCTCTCTCTCCAATAAATAAATGAACCTAAAAAAATTTTTAAAGAAAAAATAAATAAAACCTACCTTAAATTTTTTCTTAGTGAAATCATTTGTGAGGGACTTATAACAGTTTCTGCCTTATATATATCTCCCATATATTTTTCATTTCTTAATTGTGGTAGAATACTCATAACATAAAATTATCATAACCAATTTTAACTATACAGTTCACAGGTATAAAGTACATTTTATATTCTTGTACAACCAACACCACTATCCATCTCCAGGTCTCTTTCCGTTTTGCAAAAGTGAGACTCTGTACCCATTAAACAATAACTCCTTGTCATATTGCCCTCCCCTCACCCCCAGCCATCCACCATTTTACATTATATCTCTATGATTTGGGCTACTCTGCTTCATAAAAGTGGAATCATACAGCATTTGTCTTTTGTGACTGGCCTATTTCATTTAGTATTTTGTCCTTAAGATTTATCCATGTTGTAGTATATGTCAGAATTTCCTTCCTTTATAAGGCTGAATAATGTTCCATTGTACGTGTATAGTACATGTTACATATCTGTTTATATCTGTTGATAGGCACTTGAGTTGTTTCTGTGTCTTATTTATTGTAAAGATGCTACTATGAATATGTGTATAAATATCTCTTAGAGACTTTTAAGTATACTTTTTTAAAGTATAAACCCAGAAGTAAAATTGCTGGGTCGTATCATAATTCTCATTTTAATTTTTTTGAGAAACACTGTAATATTTTCCATGGCAGCTATACCATTAAATGTTCCTAACAATAATGCTTAAGAGTTAAAATTTCTCCACATCCTTGCCATCATTTCTTTTTTCTCCTTCCTTCCTTCCTTTCTTTCTTTTTTGATAATCGTCTTAATGGATATGAGGTGGTATTTCGTTGAAAACATTTAACCATATATTCAAGGATTTATTTCTGACCTCTGTTCTATTCTATTGGTGCATATGTCTGTCTTTTTGCTAGTATCATACGGTTTTGGTTATTGTAGCTTTATATTGAGCTTTGAAGTCAGGAAGTGTGAATCCCCAGCTTTGTTCTTTTTCTTAATTATTTTAGTTATTCAAGGTCCCTTTAGATTATATTTGAATTTTAAATGGGATTTTTCTACTTCGACAAAAAAATGAGGATTTTTCAAAAACAAAACAAAACACTAGGATTTTCACAGGGATTGCACTAATTCTGTATACCACTTCAGATAGTATTGGGATTTCAACAATATTCATTCTTGCAATCCATGAACATAGATGTCTATTTCTTCATTTATGTATTCTTTAATTTCTTTCAGAACTGTTTTTGTAGTTTTTATTGTACAATATTGTATTGTACAGTATTGTACAATATTGTACAAAAAGATAAGTTAATTCTTAAGTGAAATTGTTTTTTTTAAATTTCCTTTTAGATTGTTTATTGTTAGTAAATAAGATTGCAACTGAGTTTGCTTGCTGCTTTCTTTATATCCTGCTACTTTGCTACTTTGCTAAATTTGTTTATTCTAGGGTTTTTTGGGGTTTTTTTTGGTAGACTCTTTAGAGTTGTCTACAGACAAGATTATGTCATCTGTTGAATAGAGATAACTTTACTTCTTCCTTTCTGGTTTGGATGACATACTTCTTTTTCTTGCCTAATTGTTCTGGATAGGTCTTACAATTTCATGTTGAATAGAAGTAGTGAAAGTGGGCATTTTGTTCCTGATATTAGTGAAAAAGCTATCACTACGGAGTATGTTTTTTGCTGTGGGTTTCTTATATATGTCATTTCTTATGCTGAAGTAGTTTCCTTCTATTCCTAGTTTTTTGAGTGTTTTTATCATGAAGGAATGTTGAATTATGTCAAATACTTTTTCTGTATCAATTGAAATAATAGTTTTTATATAGTTATTATCCTTCATTCTGGTAATCTGATATCTTATACTGAATGATTTTCATATGTTGAAGGAAACGTACATTCCAAGAAAAAAATCCCATGTGATCATCATGTATAATTTTTTTAATATGCTGTTGAATTTGGATTGATATTATTTTGTTGAGGATTTCTTACATCCCTGTTCATAAAGGTAAGTGTTGGGGCACGTGGGTGGCTCAGTGGCTTAAGCTGCTGCCTTCAGCTCAGGTCATGATCCCAGAATCCTGGGATGGAGCCCCTCGTCAGGCTCCCTGCTCAGCGGGGAGTCTGCTTCTCCCTCTCCCTCTGCCTGCCACTCTGCCTGCTTGTGTTCTCTCTCTGTCTTTCTCTGTCAAATAAATTAAGTCTTTAAAAAAAAAAAGGTAATTGTTCTGTAGTTTTCTTTTTTGTAATGTATTTGATTTTAGTGTCAGGATAATGCTGCTCATAGAATGTATTAGAGAGTTTTCCCTGCACTTCAGTTTTTGGAAAAGCTTGAGAAGGATTAATGTTAGTTCTGTGAATGTTTGGTAGAATTCACCAGTGAAACAATCAGGTCCAGGGCTTTTTTTGTTAGATTTTTTTTTTAATATATTCCTTCTTTATTTATTTATTCTTCTTCCTAGTTTTGGGTCCATTCACATTTTCTCTCTCTCTCTCCTCACCTTCTTTAGTTTGTATTTAGGAATATTAATTTCATTCAGGAAAGCAGAGGTGAAAAATAGTTGTGGTATGCCACTGATCTTTCCTCACTAGAGTGAGTGTGTTTCTACATATTTTTAGATT
This sequence comes from Mellivora capensis, assembly GCA_004024625.1. Taxonomy (NCBI): domain Eukaryota; kingdom Metazoa; phylum Chordata; class Mammalia; order Carnivora; family Mustelidae; genus Mellivora; species Mellivora capensis. The sequence continues at coordinate 17,132 of PISX010018210.1, read as the reverse complement.
GCCGTATGGAAATATTTAGCTTCTTAAAAAAGATAAAATTAAATGTGATCTGGAACCTTAGAGAATAAAGTGTTCTATATGGCTAGATTTCTCAGAATGTCTAGATCCAGTCTAAGCATTAAGACATTTTTATAATTGTTTAGTTGAGAATTCTCCAAGGAACTTTCCTGCCTTCTTTACATAGAATATAGTAAATATAATTTGAGTTTTTTCTTACAATCCAGACAATTATTATAAAATCTGTTTTAGTGTTGTATTTTATAGCAGTAATAGCTCCAAGACACATTAAAGTGTTTAGGGCTCTTGGCACAATGTTAGTCACATTTCTTCCTTTTTTAGTTTGTTTCCTTGCTACCTCACTGTCACCTTTCTCTCCTAAAGACAATGTAGAAATCTCTCATCACCTTTTCAAGTTTGCTACTTCCCAATATCATGTGCTTCAAAACAAAATAATGGAGTATATCTAAGTTGTAGGTAAGAGTAGCTACAATCTGACTAAAGGGATGGGTAGTTTCCCCATGAGTAAAAGACATGAGTTTAATGTATTGACTCTGATTTTTAGCCAGCTTGCCAGTGACTTATACATTCTCTTCAGATGGGTAGATAGCTGATTTATTTGCCCAGAAAACTAATCCTAATGCCTTAAATGCTTACACTTTATGGATATAAATCCCAAAGAAATCAAGATTGAGAGGAAAAGGAAGCTGAGGCTAGGAAATTATATATTCATAGAGACCCTATGGGCAAATGTGTCTCAAAAGAATCTCTCCAGGAAAATGATGGGAGAAAAGTGTACTCACTGGCTTCCATGTTCCATTGGTTAGCATTGCCTCATGGATCAATTGCCCTACACATGTTGGTTATACTATCTGTCCTCTCAGAATGGTTACCTGAGACACCAAGTTTCAAAACAGCAATGACAGCACCCAGGTATAATCCACAGGGTGTAAGCTTAAGCCAGCAAGTGAGTGTGAACTGGCAGTCTCCATGCTAGGCCTAGTAAGCTTTGTACTTGTGTGAACTCCAGCAGGTCTTTTGTGCTCTCTGGCCTCATGGGAATAGAGACTCACCAGGGAAGGAGGTCAAATTGTCCTGAACAAGGCATGAGACAGATTACTATTGGGTTTATGTCTCTGAGAGAATTTACTCTGTGGGCCAGGCCAGCCAAGTAGGCTGAAAGTCACAAAAGCCTGACCCCTTTGAGGAGTGGATACAGCACTCCAGGAGCATGCCTTTGTAGCTGACAGAAACCCGCTTTGGGCCTAGGGAATGGTTCTGGTACTAGGTAATCTTTCTCAAGAATCAGCATAGTATTTGGAAGATAATCATGACTGAGGGATCCACGTGGCACATATTCTAGATATTTTAAATTCTTTTTAGGTAAGGTGACACCTAAACAAGTACAGATCTTCCTAAACTCAGGATGAGATTATGACCCAGTGAACCCCTCATAAGCTGAAAATATCATAAGTCGAAAGTGCATTTAATGTACCTAACCTACCAAACATCGTGGCTTAGCTAGCCTCCTTTAAATGTGTTCTGAACATTTGGGCAAATTCATCTAGTGGTTGGGCAAATTCATCTAATGGTTAGGCAAATTCATTAGTATATAGTTGGATAAGTTTATCTAACACAAAGCCTGTTTTATAATAAAGTGTTGAATTTCTTATGTAGTTTATTGAACACTATACTGAAAGTGGGAAACAGAATGGCCATATGGATGCAGAATGGTTCTAAGTATATCAGTTGTTCACCCTTGTGATGCCGTGGCTGACTGGAAGGTGGGGCTTGCTGCTGCTCTCCGGCCTCATGATATCTTACTGCATATTAGTAACCTGGAAAAGATAAAAATTCAAAATTTGAAGTATGTTTTCTACTGAATTCCTATTGCCTTTGTACCATCATAAAGTCAAAAAATTACAAGTCAAACCATTGTAAGTCAGGGACTATCTAATCTAAAAATAAATCCTCATACTTTCCATTTGATAACAAATAAAAATTGAGTGTCATTTTCACTTTTAATATATATTAAATGTTTTCTGCACATGTGTGGTATTTAATGTTTATAGATTATTTGCCAGGGCACATGTAGATCCAGAAGGAAATTAGACGACAGAACTTTTTAGACTACTTTCTACAATGCTTTGGGAAGATTTTCTTCAATATGTCTGGAGTCTGACTTATTAGTTAGAGACTCTGAACATAAAACAACAAATTGGAACTTACTTGCAGAGTGTGTATATGTATATATGAAGCCAGAGAATTAACTAATATTGAAATACCAAGATGACTCTTTTTAGAAAGAGACTTTATATATGCATGAGGTGAGGGAGAGGAAGTGGAGAGAAAAAGAGAGAGAATCTTAAGCAGACTTCATGCCTATTGTGAAGCCTGTCTCGGGGCTTGATCTCACAACCCTGAAATCATGACCGGAACCTAAATTAATGGTTGCTTAACCATTAATTAATGGTTGCTTAACTGACTGAGCCATCCAGGTGCCCCAAGATAAGATGACATTTTAAGTACGTATCATGTCTCTTCTGTATAAAGCAAATAAATATATTTTCTTGATGGTCTATGATTTTGATAATTTCTTTTTAAAACTGATAGTTTGTGCTACTCTGAAAGTACTTCTTTTTTTTAATTTTTTTATAAACATATAATGTATTTTTATCCCCAGGGGTACAGGTCTGTGAATCACCAGGTTTACACACTTCACAGCACTCACCGTAGCACATACCCTCCCCAATGTCCATAACCCCACCCTCTGAAAATAATTCTTAACAAAGTTGAGAACAGGGGCGCCTGGGTGGCTCAGTGGGTTAAGCCATTGCCTTCGTCTCAGGTCATAATCTCAGGGTTCTGGGATCGAGTCCCGCATTGGGCTCTCTGCTCAGCAGGGAGCCTGCTTCCCTCTCTCTCTCTCTCTGCCTGCCTCTCTGTCTACTGTGATCTCTCTCTGTCAAATAAATAAATAAAATCTTAAAAAAAAAAAACAAAGTTGAGAACAATTAGTTACTAAGTATATACTCACAAACACAGAAGCTAGTCATTGTCACGGCACACTGTAAATACAATAATAGGATAAATAACAGTGTAATTTAATTTTAATTTTATGTGTTTCCACCAAGTAGTAGGCATAAAAAAGTCTGTTCACTAAAATACAAATAAAATCTGGGAACTTCCTTTTAAAAGGAATCATTCTGCCTTTCCATTTACTTTCTAGCTAAAACTATTCTTTTCATCAAGTTGTTTAAAAAAAAAATCATTGTTTTGAAAGAAAAAGAATGTATTCACATGGGCATTGTCTCTCTGCATTCCTGTGTCTTTCCAGCATGAAGCATAATGGGGTTTCAGTAATCCTAACTTGTGGTCATCCAGAGAAAACTGTTCCAAATCCATACAAATGCTGAATCACCTGAATCTGAGGAGGGTGATTTTGCTATGGAAATTCATTGAGCACTAATCTTAACATTGACTGAGGATTAAGTAAATGGTGAGAAAATGGAGATCCCCTTGCACCAGCAGTCCTTATAACTGCTAATTTACTACATGATGCTAATTAAATGAAGTTAGCCTCATAATGGCAATGTATGGTGCCTGTGTAGGAAAGCTGTTAACATAATTATATCTCTAACACAGGGGGCAAAGCAGATTACAATTATTAGAAAGCCATAGGATACAGACTTCAGTGAGTGTTAAAACATTAGGAACTGTATTTATAATCCTAAATTTCCCAAATACAATCTAAATTTTGTTTAAATTTCTATTCATTTTAGGTGGCATTAGAAATATTGGAAAAGTAAGTATTCTTCTATAGGTGATAAATTTTCAAATTCAGAAAAGGAAGAATTATGTATTTATGCATATAAGTGTATATATGTGGGTAAAATATATTTTGGTATACAATTTCCTGCCTGGTCAAAATACTACCTTTTGAAAGATACGTGATATGACACTCATATCAAACCATAAATAAAAATTGGTCTGTAAGAATGAAAATACCTTAATTCGCAATACTGGATTGCACTTCTTACATACTTTTTACTTCTTATCTCCTAACATATTATTAAAAATCAGTCAAAGAATATCAGACTGAAAAAAGGACAAATTCTCAAAGTTAAAGGTATTTTCAAAGCCAGTTTGCCTTATTGAATACTATTGGCATTCAGTAATGCCCTAAGTCCAATATGACACAGAGGAAAAGAAGTTGGCAAAACAAACCTGCCCAATTTCAAAACCTTTGTTTCTTATTTTTACTTATTAGTTTTAAGAGGAAGTGTACAATTTATAGTACAAACACAAATAATAAAAATTTAAATATAATTTAAATAAAAGTAAAATTTATAGAATGAATCTGAACAAATAGAGGTAATATTCAAATACCAATAAATTTAAAAAAAATTGATATACCTAAACCTGTAAGCTAGTCATGTACAATATAGCAAATATTTTAAATATTGGTTCTCTTGAATTCTGCTCAGTCTGGCTTTTTGAAAATTCTAAAGTGTAATAGTGCTTGCTTTGAATATTGGAATATCATAGAATATCTTTAGAATAATTGATTATGAACATGATTAAGGATGAAGGCAACTGAAACTTCCTATCCTCTAGAATGAGTTACAAAGGAAACTGGATATTTGTTGATGAGAGAGGAATTAACATTTGCTGATTCCCTTCTATATTCAGGAACTTTATATATGTTGTCTCATTTAATTTTCAGAACTAGAATAGTACTATACAAAGCAAACACTATTACTGTTTTGCTCTTATTGATAAGGAGTCAAGAGATTAAGAAATGTCAAATTACTTGTGGAAGGCCATCCACTCAACTTCTCTCCATATCTGGTTATTTGTAAACTATCAACCATGCAACCCTGCTATTTAGTACACATAGATACAAAGAGGACTCAGAATTTATTTTTATAATATAGCAGAACTATAACTTAGGTTTATATATTTATTTGTGTTTTGATAGTTTTATGTTGAAGAAAAGAACAGAAAATGATGTGAATATGCATATATCCATCACTCAGATTTTTAAATGTTATATATTTCATTCTTTGCTTTATTCACATACTTATATGTAAAATAAGAATTACAGATATCTTTGTGCTTTCCTCCTGTTCTCTGTTCTCTTCATTACCTCCTTTAGTGTGTAACATTACCATCCATGTTTAAAGTATCAGATAAGTACCTGAAGCTAAAAATATTATATAGAATATGCTTATTTTATATAAATGATTGCATACTGAACCTATGTAACTCTTCTTACTTCACATTAAGTTTTAACATAAGTTTAGTAGAGATTTAATTCACCAGTAATGGGAATGGATACATTTATACAGTAGAATACCAAATAGCAGTTTTTTAATTTTGTTTTTATTTTTTATTAACATATAATGTATTATTAGCCCCAGGGGTACAGGTCTGTGAATCGCCAGGTTTACACACTTCACAGCACTCACCATAGCACATACCCTCCCCAAAGTCCTTAACCCCACCAGCCTTCCCTACCCCCCTCCTCCCAGCAACCCTCAGTTTGTTTTGTGACATTAAGAGTCTCTTATGGTTTGTCTCCCTCCCCATCCCATCTTGTTTCATTTATTCTTTTCCTACCTCCAATCCCTCCATGTTGCATCTCCACTTCCTCATATCAGGGAGATCATATGATAGTTATCTTTCTCCGATTGACTTATTTTGCTAAGCATAATACCCTCTAGTTCCATCCACATCGTCGCAAATGGCAAGATTTCATTTCTTTTGATGGCTGCATAGTATTCCAGTGTGTGTGTGTGTGTGTGTGTGTGTGTGTATCACATCTTCTTTATCCATTCATCTGTTGATAGACATCAAGGTTCTTTCCATACTTTGGCTGTTGTGGACATTGCTGCTATAAACATCGGGTGCACGTGCCCCTTCAGATCACTACATTTGTATCTTTAGGGTAAATACCCGGTAATGCAATTGCTGGGTCATAGCATAGCTCTATTTTCAACATTTTGAGGAACCTCCATGCTGTTTTCCAGAGTGGTTGCACCAGCTAGCATTCCCGCCAATAGTGTAGGAGGGTTCCCCTTTCTCTGCATTCTCGCCAGCATCTGTCATTCCCTGACTTGTTAATTTTAGCCATTCTGACATGTGAGGTGGTATCTCATCGTGGTTTTTATTTGTATTTCCCTGATGCTGAGTTATGTGGAGTACTTTTTCATGGGTTTTTTGGCCATCTGGATGTCTTCTTTTCAGAAATGTCTGTTCATGTCCTCTGCCCATTCCAAATAGCAGTTTAAATAAATGAAGTAAATTTCTAGTCAGTTGGAATATAACCCATTTTCAAAGAAAATTTATTTATTTTATACTGTCTTTGAAATTTGAGAACAGTTTGTAAAGAAGTATAAATTATAACATACACAGCAGTGAAAATTTACTACATTTTGTGACTTTCTCATTCAGTCCTCTTACTTTTATTGTGAATGTGATTGATATTACTAATATATGGCATAATTATGTGTGCAATATGTATGTATGCAGTATATACATTTACATATGTATATATTCATGTGTATTCATTATACTGTATATGAAAATGTATATAATATAGGAAGAGATATTATGTAAATATAATATAGATAGTAAAGTATCTAAATAATTTGGGTTGCAAAATTATTTTTATAGTATACAAATATAGATCATTGTTTTGTCTCTTATTAAAAACTTCTGGCTAAATTTTTAAATCCCTAGTTCCTGTATTTTAACGTGCTAAAATTCCTTTTTATATTTTTCCTGTTATCATCTTTAAGCTTTCTTAGGCTTACCTAATTTACTTTTACTCACCTATCCACTGACTTCTTTATTTCAGTGCAGTGTGTGTCTTAAGAGTAACAGAAAACCAGAAAAAATACTTGTATAACAAAAAGTCTAGAGGTAGTATGGCCTGCAGAATAGATACATTATGCAGTTTAGTTGATGTCTTTAGTATCAAATTTCTTTTGAATTTCTTAGCTTTGCCATTTTCTATGCATCTTTATAATTCCATGAATAGCCTAATCCATAATAATATATAATGCATACTAATGTATAATGTAACACTTATATTATGTTGTTATATCATTATATTATATAAATATTATAAAATATAAATATAAAAATATATAAATCAAAATATTATATAAATATAACAATTATATTTATACATTATAATACGTTATACATATAATACATTATACATGATATATAGACATACTATTCACATAAAACATAGTCCAGCTAAAAGAGCTAAACCTTTTATTTCTTATTAGTACAATGTATTTTTTTCCATCATATCTCCTTGAGCCAAATTCTGATATATTCCCATTCTAGAACTAAATCATTAGCTATGTAGTGGGATCTTCTGTGTATTAATCAGATCTTTCTTTGGAAGCTGGTCTTGAGTAGCATCTTCTGAGGCATTTAACTAGGTAGAAGAATAGGGAATATTTGAAGAAATAAAATGGAATTTCCATTTGAAAGAAAAATGGGGAAATAGTGCTCTAAGAAAAGAAACATTATTATGGTATAGTCACTATGTTTTCAACTTTAGAAAATTATTTGATTCTTTTTCCAATTATGTCTTCTTTTTACATATAATCATATATTTTTACCTTTCATTTTAATTTTCTCTTTAATTTTTAAATATATTTATTTTATAGTCTCTTTCAAATTATTTTAACATTTTTCATCCAGCAGGTCCTTGATTCTTTTCATTCTTATTCACTATTTTCCCCTCAGGTTTCTGCAATTTTTAAATTTGTATTCATTTGTACAGGGTTAATGACCTTCTAGTTCAGTAAATTGTAGGTAATAAAAAAGATGTGACAAACGATTTATGAAATTTAGAGTAGTAATTCCTTATAGTTAATCCAGGTTAGAGATTTGGGTTACTAATTTCTAATAGTTTATTTTTTTTTTCTCTCTTAGTCATCTCTTTACTTTTTCCTGGGTGGTGAACAGTGTGTCTTTAATCCCCCATTTCTTGTATGGATCATTTCAAAGACAGCCAAAGGAAGGACACATTTTATTCAGTAATAAGTTATTGTAGTTGGTAAGAGGGTCTCCTGTGAACTGAATTCAATTTCCATTTGTACAGAGGTAACTGGGTATTTTAAAAGGAGAGTGAGGGAGTAAGGTGGGGGAACTCTGGAGAGTTGAGTAGACTCCAGGAAGTGAAAATTTACAAAATTAGGAAGAGGGATTGGGTCATGTGACTAGACCACTAGGGTTTGGTAACTGGCTAATGTAACTTAGGTTCCTATCTTCCCACAGAAACCAAGAGTTCCTGTGTTCCAGTGTTGACTGGAACAAATGTAAATTCTTTTGGCAGCCAAACTCTCCCAGGCAACCATTTTAAAGGGAGCTGGAATCATCCTAAGGATGTGGCCTTAAGCTGTTAGAAAGTATACTAGTGTTTTTCAGTCCTCTTATTTTATGTCTATGAGTAGGGTGTGTTTGTGTATGTGTGTGTGAAGGGGAGTTGGTGAGGTAGATAAAATCATTTGTGCTGATTTTCTCCATTAGTTTTTAATAAATAAAGACTGAATCCTAGTCAAGAAAAGGGCTCAGGAGAGCCTGATTGAAGTTTGGTCAAGAATCTGTCAAGCATTGGAGTACCTGGATGGCTCAGTAACTTAAACTTCTGATTCTTGGTTCGGCTCACATCATTATCTCATGGGTTGTGGGAAATGCACACTCAGCGGAGAGTCTGCTTGAAAGATTCTCTCCCTCTGCCCCTTCTCCTCCATCTTTCAGATAAATAAATCTTAAAAAAAAAAAAAAAAGGATCTGTGGACCATCACTTGGAGTTTCAGCAGTTCTGCTTTCTATAGCAAAGACCACATTCCTCTTCCCCCAAACAGAAATCACTTACCTCCTGGGTCAAATTCTGGGAGTGTTATCTCTATTGAGTTGCTATAGAGTTAGTTCAGATATGTTCCATTCACTTTGATTTCTCTCTTCCTTTCTGGCTTGTGTGGTTTTTCCTATATTTGAAAATTATTTACTGGGTGCCTGAAATTTATCATATTTTATCTTTCTTTAAGTTCAGTTTTTCTAAGGTATTAAAAGGGACAGTTCACTTCAAAATAAATCAAAATTAAAATAATTTGCTATATAATGTCAAGTTGCCAGAGTAATGATTAAAATAATTATGAATTTTTTTATTTTACCAAACATTCTAACAACTCAAATATTTATCAATAATGTGCATAATTAATGTGTGAACAATGTAATTACTATCTAATTCAAGAAAATTTTATTAAAACTTTATTTCCAAAACTAATTTAGTATCAGAAATATACAATATGGGGCACCTGGGTGGCTCAGTCCTTAAGCATCTGCCTTTGGCTCAGGTCATGATCCCAGCATCCTGAGATGGAGCCCCACATCAGGCTCCTTGCTCAGCAGGAAGCCTGCTTTCCCTCTTCTGGTCCCCCTGCTTGTGTTCCCTCTCTCACTGTGTCTCTCTCTGTCAAATAAATAAATAAAATCTTAAAAAAAAAGAAATATACAACACAAACTGGGGTTGAAATATTACACTGGTATGACTGACTGGAGATAAACAGCCTAATAAGTTCAACTCCCGTGTCCTAACATGGTAAAGTTTTCGAAGTTACTTCTGTTGGTTCCATGAGGACTTTTTAACTCCTCTATGTATAATGGAAAGGATGATATTTGTAAAGTTATCCATTTGTGTGAGAGTATAAAAGTCAAATTGTTAATTAAGAGTTCTGTAGGAATTCTGAAGTACATTTGAGGTACAGGTTCTCCCCCATTCCAGAAGTAGAGCATTCCTGTGAAGGCTTTTGTAAGCCAAACATGGCATAAAGTGAAGAAACAATTACCATTACGTCATATGGAAAAATTTTTGAGCATTTCCAGGCCCCCAAAATAACCTCTTTTAGGTTTTTCTGATACCTTAGGACACATCTTGATAACAGATGCACAAAATAAATTGAGCTAAAGCATAGATGCTCAAAGACATATCTCAAAATAATGGTAGCTTGTTGCTGAGATGCTGAGTGTAGTTCCCAGGGAAGAAGCTTGAAATGCAGCCTCACTGCTTGGATTATGTGCTGCCTCTGTAACGGCTCACTACAAAACAAACACTGATCACTATTTTTTGCTTTTTGCCTTTTTTTCCTAAAAGTGAAAATCCTCTTCAGGTTTTCTTTCAGTTAGTGAAAACAGATACAATTGTAGGTGTTTTTTAAAAGTGAAGTGGTGTAATGTCAGCTTTCAAAATGCAGGGAATATCTATAACTAAAATATTGTCTTAAAGTGTGTTTCATTCTGGCAGTCAAATAAGCTCTAATTTACATACACATAATCTATTCTTTATGGTTTAGAAAGTACTTAAACTGTATTTGAAGTATCTGAAGTCACAGTTTAAGCTCTAAATAAGAGCTTTGAACTTCTATGATCTACGTGGTTTGATTTTTCCATTCCTGATTCTATATTTCTTACATATTCCATTTACTACATAATGAAACTGTAATTTTTATGGAGTATTATGTACCCTCTGAATTTTAAGTTGCATTTCCATAATATATAAAACATGACTGAGGGGAGGTAAATTTTTGTTACCAAAAACGATACGTGTGGTAATTTTCTACATTTGTTTCCAGGATTTCCATCTTGCACATTACTTGCAAATATTTAAGTCAAGTGATTGGAACCAAAATTACTTGAACATTAAACCAAGTGTTTTCCTGTGAGATTTCTGAGACAATAACATACATGTTGGGGAGAAAGACATAAACCTGGAGTACCAGATATGTGTAATATACATTCATTTAAATTAATTTCTATTAAAAAAATAGAAGTACTTCCATAGATACTAAGCCATTGGTAGAATAAAACACTCTCATAAAACCCATTATGTGTCCAGGGCATTGCGCTAAAAAGCAAGGTATATAAGATTGTTGCAAAATATAGTCTGTATGCTTAATGGGTTTATAATCCACTTGGGAGACTGATGATGTAGTGAAACCATGTCATGTTTATGCTAAGTTCCAAATTAGCCCTTTAAATAAAAATAGAGCTAGGAGGACAGAAATAGAAATGATTACCAGGCTCAAGATATTTTCAGGAAGTTGTCAAAGAACAATTGAGTGCTAGATTGGGACTCAGTGGAGGAAAGATAGGTTTCCGAATCAATTTTATAAACTCAAGTGTCCTTTGGAGTCAACCCGTGACTCAAGTGGAAGCCATATCCTTGAGGAGGTGAGGTCCTAACAGGGAAATACCCATTCAACTTGAGTAGATTCTGTAGGAGTTGACCCAGAGTTGGCAGATACCCCAATTTTTATGGGAATAGGAAAATCTCAACTTTGTAGTAAGTGTCCAGATTTTTAAATACTAACAGGTGATAACTTAAACACACACAATACACACATGCACACACACACACACACACAACTGATCAGGACCAAAAGAAACCCAAACATTCCCAGAGTTTTAAATCTATCATTCCTACTAGTGTGAAACATCTGACTTAAATATTTAGCTAGCTAGAGCAGAGTGGAAATTGCTATTTCAAATACTGCACTTCAGACAGTAGAAATTTTTTAAGCTTGTATGGAGAGCATATTGCATATTTGGAGGAAATAATTGAATCCCAGTTTGGCTAGAGAGTTGCTGTGGTGGGAATTTTAACAAAATGGTTTTAATTGTTTGAATGGGAGTTATTATATCAATTTTTTATTGGTTTCTAGGGCAAATAGACCTGACAAAAGTGGGAGTGACCAAGAGCCAAAATGATCAACTGACAGGAAAATACCAATCTCCTGAAAGTAAGACACTGTTAGAAAACACTTTTATAAAGGAAAAACAAGTTAGATATAATATATCTAAAAAAGGATTTTAGTTCAAAGATTGAAATTTGTAAACTCTTTTTTTCGGAAGAAAACCTTATTTATTTACTTATTTACTTAAAGATTTTATTTATTTATTTGACAGAGACAGAAGAGAGCATAAGCAGGGGGAGTGGCAGAGGGAGAGGGAGAAGCAGACTCCTCACTGAACAGGGAGCCCTATGTGGGGCTTGATCCCAGGATGCTGGAATCATGACCTGAGCCAAAGGCAGACGCTTATCCGACTGAGCGACCCAGTTGCCCCAAGCAAAGCTTTTTTAAAGAAATTAATTTAGAAACAAATATGGCGTGTGATATGCCATTGCATACACCACACGCACACACCCATACACACACACACACACACACACACACACCCCATATTCTTTACCCATTCATCTGTTGGAATATTACTCAAGACATCAGAAAGGATAAATACTTACCATTTACATCGACATGGATGTAGTTGGAGGGTATTATGCTGAGCGAAATATGTCAATCAGAGAAAGACAGTTATCATATGACTTCACTCATATGTGGAATATAAAAAAGGACAGAGAGCATGATCCTGGAGACCCGGGATCGAGTCCCGCATCAGGCTCCCAGCTCCACGGGGAGTCTGCTTCTCCCTCTGACCTTCTCCTCACTCATGCTCTCTCACTGCCTCTCTCTCAAATAAATAAATAAAATCTTAAAAAAAAAAAAAAAAGGACAGGACCATTGGGGAATGGAAGGAAAACTGAATAGGAAGTCTGCAGAGAGGGAGAAAAGCCACGAGAGACTCTTAACTATGGGAAACAATCTGAAGGTTGCTGGGAGGGGAGCAGGAGGATGGGGTACTTGTGTGATAGATATTAAGGAAGACATGTGATGTGATGAGCACTGGGTGTTATATGCAACTGATTAATTATTGAACATTATATCTGACTAATGATGTGATATAAGTTGGCTAATTGAATTTAAATTTTTTTAAAAAGAAAGAAACATGAGAAAATTAAAAGAAATATGGAACTGTCAATAGAATTTTAGAATTGGTATGTGTTCCACTATGCATATAGAAAATTTAATTTTAAAAAGCAAGTTTTTAATTTAATTTTACTTGAAACCCATTCTGCTCTGCTAAGTTGGAAATGAACCTCAGCAGGTATATGTAAATGAAACTTTTCAGAAGGATTGCATGACCTCTGCTCTTACCCAGTGTCATGCTGATGGATGGATGGTGTTATCCATCTGTCCCCTTGTACCATCATCACTTTGTAGCAAAGCTCTCTTTGGCCTTCCAGTTTATTTTTGCAGATGGACTTAATTGTTTTCTTTAAAACTATAAACTAGAGAAATATTTTAACTTAAAAATTTTTACTGAAATTAAGATGTAAGATTCTAGTCAATAGGCATCTTACTGAAAAATAATTGAAAATTTACGTATACTCCAAAGTGGAACCAAAAATGCTCATTTCAAATGAAGATGTTCATTAGCTTATATTCCCATTTGTTCAATGTATGTTATTATTTGTTATCTTAAAATGTTTATACAAATCTCGATCAATATAAGGGCAAGTAGGTCAGACTTGATCTTTTACAAACCCTTCTGACAGAAGTGTCTTCACCTGTATTAAAGTAATTAAAAGTTCAACTTTATTTCTTCTTATTGGAGATTTTTGTGCTGGAGGTTTGCCACATTGCTGTCCTGAAAGATTTACCTGCTAATCTGTTACACACATCTTATTGTCTAATGTTGAAATTAAGTTTATAGAATCATTTGAATTTTGATTCATGGACTAATTTGAGAAATCCAGATTTCATTAATTAACTAATAGGAAAATTATTGAAAAGTTCTTAGCAGTGAGGTATAAAAAATAATGCTGGAGACATGCACAAAGGAATAAAGAATGACAAGATTGTGCTGTCACACAGTTATGATAAAATGTATTTATACTTCTTTGTGGTAATTCCTATGTTATGATAAAATATTTATATTTCTTTGTGGTAATTCCTATAATATGAGTAAATTTACTGAAAACTATATAGATGTACATATAGATATACAGACATGTTATTTGAGAGGTGAATTGCAACAAAGAAATCTCAGTGGACAAAATCAAAGATCAGGAGAAGAGATAGAACTTGATCAATTTTACTTGGATCTTCTCTGTAATAGGAACATTTTGTGAAAAACCCTGTAATTTTAACAGCCTAGTTACTTGGGGAGAATATTGAAACCAAGGAATAAAGAATGGGAAAAGAACAGCTCCAAGAAGAAGAAAGATTTTCTTCTGTTTTTCAGGAAAAATAAATGTTTCTTAAAGTTTGAAAAAGAATTGAAAATGACCTATTGAGTGAATGAAAATAATGTAAGAGGGAGTTTGCCAACCCAGGTGTAAATATTTTCAGTGTTCTGAGTACAATCCAAAAGTAGTGTTGAATGACAATTTATGAGGTGCTTACGAGGGTTTCAGACTATTGCCTGTCAAGAGATTTGACCTTCCTCCCACTGTGAGTCACACATGATCAAAAATTGATAACTTATATTCATTCAAAGTTGATTTAGATAGTTCAATTTCAGTTCATTTTATTAGTTTATAGAATGAATGAAATGTTCTATGTGACATAATCAGGAAGCAAAAATTTTTCTCACAGTAACACAGGATCAAATTTTTAGAAATGCTTTTTGCTATTGGCACATTGAATACTTCCATGTCCCTAAAGATGCATAGTGTGATTGAAAAGAGAGACGTCCAGGTATAGAAATCTAATAGTGCTACTCAGTAAGGCTTAAATAGCAACTCTTTAGTAAAGCAGAGACCCATCAGGAAAACTCACTGAAATTCTAAATAATTTTTGTTGGCTTCCAAAGCAACTCCTAATATTATCAACTGTATGCTATCATTGTTTATTTTTAAGGTGATATCATGAAAAAAACATATTCTCTGTCTGTGTAAGTGTTGCTCAGAATTTCAGTAGTGTCAAGTAGTCATTAAAGCACTGAATATATTGAAATGATGGCTGGCAATGATAACAATTCTAACAGCATAATAGCCTGGTGGTTTCTATTTCTTTATCCTAGAGTGCTAGGTGACCCAAATGCCTTTGCTTAGAAAGTTATTTTATTGACATAGGAATACTTTAGGATCTATAGTTTGCTTTCAGGTTTTAACTTTTTATGAAATAGTTATTGCAAGATGCAAATTAACATATTTGAAGGGTATTTTGTAATTAAAATCTGACATAATGCCTAATCATATAAATCTCTGTGTCTCACACTACTGTAATATTGATAAATGGTAGACTTCTTTTCCTCCTTTACCTTATTAGTGAGTATTCAAAAATGTACAGTTCCTTAGAGCATTGAGTCTGATCTGCAAAATGGGAAAAGTCAGTAGATGTGTGTAATATTCAGGATATAATTATGTTGTAGTTGTTATTTTAATTGGTTTGGATAATGGCAAATTATTTAAAACTTTTAAAAAGACGAAAGTATAAAGTTGCTCTTATATTAACTTTTAGTATAAATTGAAGATTTAAGAGGCCTCATTGTTTTCAATAAAAACATAGGCATAGATTTCTGAGAAATATAGCTTTCAGTTTTCAAAGTAATATTCAATACACAATGGCATTAATCTTCAACTAAGCATAGGATATTTAGAATGGTCGAAATTCCATTTTTAGCAAAAACATTCATTGCTATCTTTATAAAAGAGAGTTAATCAGGGACAGTGCAAGACATTGAAGATAAATCAGGAAAGAGAGAGGGATTTGGGAGCAAAAATAGCATGTGCAACAGGAGGAAAACACTTCATTCAGTAAATAGCTTATCTGCCTTCATGCATACCAATCTGAGTTCAAGAGAAGAAGAGCACAGAAAGAACTGTTAAGAATGGCTGACAGAGTGGCGCCTGGGTGGCTCAGTTGATTAAGTGACTGCCTTCAGCACGGCTCATGATCCCAGGGTCCTGGGATTGAGTCCCGCATCGGGCTCCCTGCTTCTCACTCTTCCGCTTCCCTGCTGTGTTCCCTCTCTTGCTGTGTCTTTTTCTCTGTCAAATAAATATATAAAATCTAAAAAAAAAAAAAAAAAAGATTGGTTGACAGATGATATACCTGTGAGAAACATTTGAGAGTAAAATACAACTTTACCTTTCAGTCATCAAAACAGAGATCTCCATTCCTCAGCCAGGTGTTAGCATGTGTAGTGGTAACGTTGTGGGACTGACCATGTATAAGCATCAATAGACATGAAATAAGCAATGAGGCAACAGTGACAGTGATTGCAGTGAGTAAAGGAATTTATGAAATCTCCAAGAGACCTGAAAGAATATAACATTGCATAGAAATAAGGGGGAAGATGGGTAAGGGCCAAGGGATTGTGCTTTCAAACTATCTGGTGTGAAAGGATAAATTTTTACTCTTTTTATATATTTTCAGTGTGTTGCATACCAATACTTTTGTAAAGTAAAATAAAAAGAAATTATACCAAAAGTTAAGTGGACATGGATTACAGACCTAAAGTTAAAAGGCAACACTGTAAAACCCTAGAAGATAACATAGGAGAAAACCTAGATGACCTTGGATCTGGTCATGACTTTCTAGATACAACACCAAAGGCACAATCTGTGAATGAAATAATTGATAAGATGGAGAAGACAAACTGGAAGACAGACTGGAAGAAAATATTAAAAGACACATCTGATAAAGGATTGTTATCCAGGATACACAAAGGATTCTTAAAACTCAATAATGAAAAACAACAAGAACAACGAAAAACAGATTAATAAGAAAGACAAAGACTTTAACATACAGCTCACCAAGGAAAATATACAGATGGCAAATAAGCATAGGAAAAGATGCTCCACATCATAGGTTATCTGGGAAATGCAAATTAAAACAATAGTGCAATACCATTGTTTACCTATCAGAGTGGCCAAAATACGGAACACTGACAATACTGAATGTTGACAAGAATGTGGAGCAACTGGAATTCTAATTTATTGCTGGTAGGAATGCAAAATGATACAACCATTCTGGAAAACATTTTGGCAGGTTTTTGCAAAATTAAGCATACTCTTACCATAGGATTCAGCAGTTGTACTCCTTGATATGTATCCAAAGGAGTTGAAAACTTATGTCCACACCAAAGCCTGAACATAGGTTCTGAAAACACTTTTATTCATAATAACCAAAGCATGGAGGCAATCAAGATGTCCTTCACTAAGTGAACGGTTGATTGTGGTACAATTCAGAAAATGGAAT